>CAEGAE010042813.1:0-16991 GCA_903067095.1 Girardinus metallicus
TGTCGGGAATGTAGCCATGAATATCACTTGCTTATAATATCTTGCTGTCGGTTTACTTTCACATATATAACGAAATATTTTTGGTTAAGCCGTTTTAATTCTGGAATAGTCACATGTTCAAAATTTTACTGAAGATATAAAAGTTAGCTACTCTAGCCACAATGTTTTATTTCATCGTAATGAGACTGAAACAGCAGCAAAATGAACCTTTTGGTTATTTAAAGTGAGCAATGGCCACACAACACCTGATACTGACCACTTGACATGTGTATTATATTATATTAGATATTAGAATGGCAGCGCTAGAATGATGTTGAAGAAATGTGAAGAGACTGAAGAAGCTCTGCTGAGGTCTTCATTTAGTTTATTGAAATGTGTTTTAATTTTTAAATAAACTAAACTATTTTATGATGAGAAGAGCAGGTCAGGGAAGACATAGGACAGCCACATGGAGAGTGTGAAAATATAAAAATTATATTCATTTATTAATAGAACCAGAACAGAGAACAGGCGAAGACTCATGTCAGGTTGATTTCTTTCAACGTTTCAATATTTTTTATCATTATTTCCACACTATAAGGGTAATTAATGGTTAGGAGACATGAAAAGAAAAGTGCTTGAGGAGAGGTTTAAAGATAAATGAGGGAAAAATGTTGCTATCAGAAACAGGTTACACAGTAAATAGAGTTGAGATGTATAATAATGTATACATCTGAAAATTATTAAACTGTTTAAATTCTCATTCTGTATGAAAAAAACATACTTTTTAATCTTTAGTTAGTTCACAGTCTGATGCTGCACATTACATGAATCCATGCAGGAACATCAGGCTGCAGAGACAGAAACACATCAGTAGATATTTTAGTTAAACGTTTGTGGCTGAAAATAACAGGGAAAAAAAAACATTTAGTCTTTTTTCCTCTTGTTTTTAGATTTTATTGTTGTTGGTCATACTGCTGGGCCGCACAGTGGCGCAGTTGGTAGATCTGTTGCCTTGCAGCAAGAAGGTTCTGGGTTTGATTCCTGGCCCGGGGTCTTTCTGCACGGAGTTTGCATGTTCTCCATGTGGATTCTCTCAAAAACATGACTGTCAGGTTATTGGCCTCTCCAAATTGTCCCTAGGTGTGAGTGTGTGTCCATGGTTGTTCATCCTGTCTGTCTTTGTGTTGCCCTGCGACAGACTGGTGACCTGTCCAGGGTGACCCCGCCTCTCACCAGGAACGTGGCTGGAGAGGCACCAGCAACCCTCCTGACCCACTGAGGGACAAGGGTGTAATGAAGATGGATGGATGGTCAAACTGCTGTGTGTCCTGGGACTTGCCAGCAGAGGGCAGCAGCGGCCTGGCATCGTCGGACACGGTTCGTCCGCCTTGAATATTGCCCAAAAGAAGAAAAAAGCTTCTTGCCTGAGCAGGTCCAACATCCTTTATGTAAAATTAAGACTACTTCCTCTCCACATAGCGTTTAATAAGTCCGAATACTGAAAAGGTCCATTATTTTATAGATTACTTACAGACTCACTGATGTTTCAAAACCTTCATTTCTGCTAATAATGATGATTGTTTGCTTACAGTTAATAAAAACCCAATATCTAAAGTCGGTTGTCTTGCGATGTTTCTTATTATCTTTTAAACTGTTTTATGTTGTTTGAGGCCTATCTGGTGACGCACGATGCAAATTAGCTTAGGCTATAAACGTTACAGGGTTCGGTTTGTCGATACTTGTAAAATTCTTTCTCTCTTTATTGTTTATTTGCATGGGGACAAGAGAACAATAAAAAGCATTTTAAGAAAGAAACCTTGGCTTAAAAAGAAGATAGATTGAGCACCTGCGTAAAGATTATTTCCAAAAAAAGTAATTCTCAACCTGTCAAATGAATCCCATCGGAATGCATATTCTAAATAATTGAACATGACTGCGCATAGGCCTCCAACATAATTTTCTAATTTCACCTAATAAATTCCTTTATCCTGCGATCGGAACATTTGGTGCCGGTTTTGCTGTTTTTTTCTTTTCTTTCCTGCCAGTAAACATTTTCAGCTGGTCGCGGTCCCAGAACCTCCTCATTAGACTCTTTTAGGCGATGTTTTCTATCTGATTTGGTCAATTAAGTCGGTGAAACCCCCAATTTACGGAAAACAGAGAATGATAAAAGTTTATCACGCCTCGCCGGCCACACAGACGAATCTTCTTCTATGGTTTCCAAGTGTTTTACAGGAATTTCATCCTGTTTGTCCAACACCAATAACCAAAGAGAAAAACCAAAAACCAAAAAAAATAACCTCATTTTAACTTTATATAAAAAATGTGGCAGACACTAAACCTCAAAGCACTGGACATGTGAATGCAAATAAAGGTTTTATGTGAATGAACAAATATGGAAATTTTATGACCAAGGGCATTTTATTTTTGCCCTAATAAATATGTTCTAATAAACTCTACTTAAGACTCATTTCTTTTTAAAGAGCTCACATTGTTTTGTGGCAATAATTTTACACTCATTTGGCAAAGGATTGCTGTGGAATGCCAGTTTATTCAATAAGTTGAGAAATTTTCAGCTGGACTTAGTCTCCATAAATCCCTATTCATACATCCGTTTCAGTTTTCAGGTTTTCTGAAATGTTCCTAAATTCTGGTGCTTTTTGCCGCATCCATATTAGCACACTGAGTGCGTCATCTCTGATCTTTGGCGGCTGTATTGATACATGTGGTAATAAGAGAAGGCTATAAATTGAAAAGCTTCAGCTGCTTGTCATGTTTCCTATCTTGTCATGTATTGTAAAATGTGTGTAAAGCTGGTCTGAACATGATAAAATGGAGGAGAATTTGCTAAAAAAAAAAATAGATAAAGTGGAGCTACTTCTTTGAAGTATCTTTTTCAGTCCTGTGCTCCCGTTCTGAATAGTACCTGTGTATTGGGATCAATGTTGTGGAATTCAGGACAGGGAACCTTACTTTTGTTGTGGCTTCACCATCTCAATTTTTAATTTAATTTCTTTATTTTTTCATAGGCTATTAATCTTCTGTTAATTTCAGTTTCAGCTACGAGTATCTGACACACCACGCTATGCTACGTACGCAGCATATGAAACTCTATAACATTATTGGGTCATTACTGCCATATTTGAGCCTCACTTGCATCAGTTCTGCAGAAAGGTTACATGAGTTGCGTCTATATTACAAATGTGCTCAAATCTTTTTCTAATGTCGACAAAAACACAATTTCACAATTGTGATGTTTCCATTAAATAAGAAGTCAAATTAAAACCACTTGTGAATAGGTTTTCTCACACGATAAGTCATTAAAAATTATGGCAGCGATGGATGTAAACATTTACGTGAGATATATTCATAATTCAGCCACGGAGCTAGCGCTCATCATCCATCATGTCGCCGACAACCCCTTATACTTGGTTTGGGGGAAATCGCAGTCGGCAATTTGATAGAAGAGCAATGGATTCAACATATTGGAATGATGCAAAACTTTTTATGAACCTTGTGATTCTGCTGGAGCTCTGGGGGAGCCAGCTGCATGATGTCTGAAAAAACAAACAACCAAAAAGAAAGCCGTCATCCTCCTACCACTTCCTGTCATCTTCTTGGACGTTTACGCCAGCAGTAACATTGATCATGTGACTTGTGATGCGAATAAAGTGTTTCCATTGCAGTTTTGCCAAGTCATCCTAGTGCAAAACTTTTTTTCTTTTTAAAAAAAGTTAGATTATTTTGAAATTGGAGTCTTTCAATTGAGCAAATTCAGTTTTGTAATTTCGCTTTTGTGCAAATTTATGATTAATGGACAATAACGCAGCTACTGGTCGTATACAGGAGCTGCAACGCTCTTGAAAATGTATTACCAATTAAAACTGCACTGAAATATAAAAGCTCAATTATCAACAAGTTATATCAAAACAGCAGTAGACCAAAACTGCTGATCTGCATGAACACAACAATTTATTACCAACATCCGTACATGTAGAAAGGTGACACAGCAAAATCCAGAAGCTTACTTGGTTCTTGGTAGAGTCTGTGGGCCTGACCGATTCATACAACAGGAATGCTCAACCGGAGAACTTCCCACAGGAACTCAGACATCAAGCTGAACAAAAGAGCACCGAATCTAACAACAGGCTCTTGTGAAATTGTAAGCTGTTAACATCCAGAATTAGGTATTGTATACCACTGACATGAATATTTTCAGTTGAGGTTTGTTTTTAATTGCCAACGTCGGCTGGAACAGAAGAACATCTGACCAGAAATGAGCGCGTGGGGACAACGCCGGTTCACGCACTGTTCCCTTCTCTGTGGGCGAGGGTCAGTCTAAATAAACGGGGAAACGAAACAAAAACACCGAGCTCAACTTTGAAACGTTCCTGTAACCGCTCACACGGGTAAACGGTTATTGTCTCGAGACGGACCCGCAAGCCCCACGAATCTATTCTTTCAGTGCGTTCGCATAATTGTCTCGATTTTTTCACTGTAAATTTGTGCTGACAGCTTAATCACAGGCCTCGAAGTAGTAAATGTGAAAGGCAGTGAATAGTCATATTGTGAGCCCTCCAGCACATGGCTGTTGTCCATGTCTGGCATTATAATGGAATAATAAACACAGGGACGTGAGTTTCTCTTTAATGAGGAGGCAGCATCGGAGCAGTCCAATAAAAATCCCTCCTTTCTATGATTTTTTTTTTTTTTGTTAAATAAACAATCAGATGGTTATGATTAGCATGAGGAACTGTGTGGTGTCTGCTGAAGTACAGGGCTATAAAAAGATCACATCTGTCCGCCAGGTTGCCTCACACCTGGATGTAGAAAAAAACATGATTTCAGGAATGATAGTTTGCCCTCTAACTAAGTGTGACCACAATCTTTTTGCCTCTTTCTGTCCGCCATTAGACTCTGAACAGAGAACATTTACAATCAGCCTGACAGCCATTATCTTGTCACTGTGTCGCGCCGCTAGCTAATTACACCGTTTTCCTGTTTTGTCAGAAAATGCCTTCTCTCTGCTCTGTGTGCAGATTTGGAGCGAGAGCCGTGATAAAGGAGC
Source organism: Girardinus metallicus (assembly GCA_903067095.1). Taxonomy (NCBI): domain Eukaryota; kingdom Metazoa; phylum Chordata; class Actinopteri; order Cyprinodontiformes; family Poeciliidae; genus Girardinus; species Girardinus metallicus. The sequence continues at coordinate 5,051 of CAEGAE010042813.1, forward strand.
GCCACGGCGAGAGGAGACAGCAGACAGAGGCAAATTAGTCTCCAGAGTCTCGGGGAAAAGGATTTTATTAGGTTCACGTGTGAAGCAGCGGCCCGAGCTGTCAGGTGTAGTCGGGATTGAAATGTTCCGTCGGTCGGAGTTTTTACGCCGTTTCAACGGAGGCGCGCGAGCTTTTCGGCTCCGAGCACAACAGAGACATTTGCTGCGGCGGCTGGGTGAGGAGCCGAGGCGAAAACCACGGAGTTTGGCTGCACCCCGACCCCAAACACGAGGAACAACTTCTAATGAGACACTGGAGGCCAGCCGTGCCACCCGTAACAAGGAGTCCGACCGGCAACTCGAGCGCCCCGCAGGCCCTCAGCTCGCTCTACGCCTTCTTAACGTGCCTTTTTTCAGCTTTCTGGGTTCAGTTAAGAGTTACGATCCAGCGAAAAAATGTCAATAAAAAGCGGGTTTTATTTTTGTTGTTAAAAACACGATTATTTGTTGGCTGGTAGTTTAAACGTTGGTGGAAATAAAACATTCCTTGGAAAAATAAAATTACACTTTTACCAGCCACTTAGAAATTTTACAAACCACTATTTATTTCACATATTTGGGTGATATGTAAAATTAGCTCTGGGTCCCCTAGAGCTACTGTATGTAACTTCACCATGTACCATTTAAGCTGAAATATATATATATATATATATATATATGCTGTAACATGAATAAATCTGAAAAAGAGAATTTTTCATAACCCTGAACCCTGCCCCTTTAAATAAGCAGCGCCTCCTTTCACAATAGTTGTATTTTATGGAATACACTGTTTTAAGGGGACAAATAATTTTGTATTTTTAAGGTTTACAAAAGAAATACTTTGCAGAATTAGGACAATTAGAAACAGATATTTTGAAACTAAATAAGGAGTCCCATGTAAATAATAAGGTACAATACATAATGAACCTTCAAAACTGAAAAAAACAAAAAAATTCAGATCCAAGCAAAGATATGAACTAGTGCAGAAGACACAATTATATCCTTCCAACTTAAAAGAAAGAACGTTCTGTTTTATCCAAATGGAAACAGACTTTGTCTTTCAAATGTTATGACATTATTTGAGGAAAATTGATGCCAAGACTTAATCCAGATGACCAGAATCTTGTAACTCCTTTTACATAAAAGGAAATGGAGAAAGCCTAGAACTCATTACAAGCTAACAAAGTACCAGAAGAGTGTTTTATTCACAACCTGAAATTGCAAAGTGCTGTATTAAACCAACTCTGCCCTCGTAACATTACCCTGTTGTGGAAGTAACAGTTATCATGCCCTCTTGAAGACTCTAGAGCCCACCATTATTTGGACACTGACTCTGAGCGGGCTCGAGTGCTTTTAAAGGAGGTCAAGTTTAAGTTCCTGTTTGGATGTGCTTAGTTTTCAGAATGTATCCCATATGTTGCAAATTATGTATTTACTGTTTGACTCCAATCAAAAGAAAAAATGTCCAAATGTAACACTACAAATTACCAGGTCAGCGATGAAGGTTTGGACCTAGATCAAATTACTGAGAAAAGCTCTGGATATGCCTAATAATTCAAATTTTGCATAAAAGATAAAATAATTTGACAAATGACTCAAGCTGAAAATTTAAGAATAGTTAATAAGTCTTACTTCCACATAGTCAAAAGAGCAATCACTATGATTCTCCAGATCCAGGTTAGTGAAGTTGAGGGCCACCTGTTCACCTGGAGGCAATGTGATCAAATAAATACACTGCCGGTTGTGGGCATAGTTGTTTGGCCAGTTGGGAGATATTAGGATCCCCTCACTGTCAGTGAATGTACCACCACAGCCAGGATCACCTAAAAAGAAAATGAAAAACATTTAGTACACTTAGCCAAACACTTGTACAGCACTTTATCAAGTCCAGTTGCTGTAACTCTGGTATTAATACATTCAGTTTAAATCATTTATTCCATTCCATTAGGGGCGAAACTAAACATAGTCCACTGTACTATGTTCAATGTACTACAGTGAAAATAGTAATGAAGAATCCAACTAATTCTTCATTACTCAAAAAATTTAAGGCAGCAAGTCATTTTGACTTTTTTTAAGCAGATGCCGTTTTTCAGTATACAGAACATTTTGTGATTGTAATTTAGCACCTTGGAAATGTTTAGATGGCATAAAAGGCATAAAGATTGGATGGATGGATAGAATGATATTCACTTAACCTGATACTGAGCTGTAAAGAACCAGCCTAGACTTCATCTTGCTATACTGTTGTGGTAACATATGAGACCTTTTATAGTAGCCAGTGTTTACTTTTACACTTTTATATTTGGGTCGGTGGTAACTAGCTATATACTTGAGTAACTTTTTGGTAAAAGTATGCTTTTAAAAGTAGCTTTACTGCACTGTACATTTTAATGTTGAAGTATTGCTATCCATTATCAGATTTGTGGCAACCTGACCCTCTGTGAGTAGCTTTACTGACTGAAGAACAATCATGTTTAAACCAAAATTACATGAGACACAGAGACATACAGTTCATGTTAAAGGAAGACTTTTTCTTTGCAAACAAGATTTGTTGTTCTAATGGTATCTATCTGTAGATTTTTGTGCCATCTGGAGATTAAAAAGAAACAGTAAAACTACATATTATCACTGGAAGTATCGTCTTTCTATGGTAACATAACGAACTAATATTTCCATTAGTTTTACATATAAAAAAAACTTTCTTTTTTCTTTTAGTCTTCAAAATACTAGAATTTGTAAATAATTGTTATTTTTGGCAGTACGTACAGGGTCTTTCTTCTCTTGTTCTCGGCGAAGGCGGACGCTTTTTTCCTCTGCTCCCTCCCTGCCCATGCCTGCCCTGCTTGCTCTGTTTTTGTCTTGTCTTTTTCTATATTTTTGGAGTCTTTCTTTTCACATCCTCCGAATCCATAATTTATGGATCTGGTCAACCGATCTCTCAATGCAATTGATCAAATTTTATCGACGAGAAGACTGGGCCCAGGAGAGCTCTCTTGTCCTGCGGGGACACACTCTGCGGGATTCACCCTGGATTTATTCATGGTAACAGGATTTCTGCTGTTTGGAGCTTGCGGATACCTGGCTTATCAACAAATTTGTGATGGACTTGGCCAAACTAGCGAACACTCTTGGTGACTGTTGGTTGGACAGAGACGCAAGTTGGATGTGAGTCTTGCTGAGACTCGCAGCCCAGTTGAGGACTCTGAAACTCACTAACAGAATGGAATCGATCTTGGAGAAGTTGCTAGTTTCGGTTCAGTGGAACGACCAAACTAATTTGGATAATTGGGAACTGAGATTATCTGAGAGAATTTAGGGAAGATTGAAATTTATAATCTACCCGACCTAAGACATTCTGTATCTGAATTGACTTTCTCTGTGTTGCCTTGGAAGAGCTGCATATTTCCAATCTCCTTGAAGATATGTAAACATAACGCTCCTTCCCACCTCATCCCCTCCTGTTATCCATGCAGCTGTGGAGCTGAGCGCTCCCAAGGACATTCCTTGATAACGACATCTTATTGGACTTCTGCCGGGAGGCTGAGCAACTTGGTTTCATGGCCCTGTGACATCACCGCCTTCACTCATGTCTGTTTTGCCCTTTGTTTTATCTGAATGTTGCCATTTACCCTAATGTGTCCTTTCCTCTGTTTTGCTTTATTTTGTTAGACTATGGAGTACTCCCTATTTAACCCAGAAAAGGATTCTTTCAGTTCATTTGTAATATTACAAACTGTGGAGTACGCACTATTTAGATCAATATTATACTGCCCAGAAATGGAATCAGAATTAGAATAACTACGAACTTAGAATCCAGAAATACTTAACAGGAACAGTCACTACTTAGTTTTATATTACTTTTAACCCACAAAAGGATTTAGAACAAACTTAGAATTTAGCCAAATACTACATCATTATTATTTAGAAACTGTAGAGTACTCACTTTCAACCCAGAAAAGGAACTAGATTAGTCACTTTTTATCTTATTTTATCAGAAACTGTAGAGTACTCATTATTTAGATGCAGAGACAATGGAACAACTATTTCTCAGACTCCTGTTCTCCCAACCCAGAAATGGAATTATACCAGAGGACACTTAGCAACCCTGAACAGGAGCACCTAGCTTACATACTTTAGATCAATATTAGACTCTTTTTCTTCTTTTGCTCTTTCCTTTAGTTTGTTATTTTGTTTGTATTTCCTTTTAAATCCTGTAAAGCACTTTGTGCTTTACAGCACAAAGTGCTGTAAAGCATGTATTGCCTTGTTGCTGAAAATGTGCTATATAAATAAAATTACCTTTACCTTTGCCCGTATTGCCCATGTCAGAAACCACAACAGTCTGCACTATTAAACAGCAATTAAGGCAATCCATTAATGGTAAACAACACTCAACTATGAACACTGTCCAAGGCGCAATAAGCAAGAAGTAACCAAGGAGAAGGAGCATTGTGACTGTTGTCAGCCTCCCTCCTGCTGCAATGTCTGCCACCATGACAGGAGACCAATCAATCAAAGAGCAATGAGCATGCTCTGCGTTCTTACGTTATAAATCTATATATTTTTTGATAAAATAAAATAATAGCTACTGCAATGTACGCAGAGCATCACAAGAACAAAGAACAGCTCAGTGAGGCTTCAGTCCTATAAGACTTAGTAAAGATCCATCCAGAAGAATCGGATCATTCGTGAATGTCACATCACTATATAGCAGACTTTGGTCACAGCGTTGTCCCATATATGCGACACCTCGGTCAACACCTCCGCACAATAATTCAGTGCATGAGTGACAACTTTTTTCAACACAGATGCAACATATGAGTCTCTGTACAGCTAGCTTTGCTAACATCACGTCCACATAGCTCAGCTTTCTTTAAGCTTACTTTCCAAGTGACGCTAAAAGTTGGACGAAGCGCTGCTGATTTTACATGTCCCCAAATCTTATTATTTATGTAGCGGAATTATATTACTGACGAATAGACCAGTGTTTCTCAATTCCGGTCTTCAGGCCCCCCGCCCTGCATGTTTTAGGTGTTTCCCTTCTGCCACACACTTGGATTGTATCTGTGGTGATTAAACAGGCTTCTGCAGTACTTGATGGTTATGCAGTCATTTGAATCAGCTGTTCTGGAATAGAGACACATCTAAAACATGCAGAGCAGGGGGGCCTGAGGACTGAAATTGAGAAGCATTGGATTAGACAGACATCTTCTCCCGCTCAGAGAAAACCACTGTGCATGTCTTGGAGTTCCGCGCTCCAGTGAAAGGGGGAGGCAATGGGTGGCAACAGTCACACGTAATTAGTAAGTGACTTTATTGCTTGAATTTTACAGCACCACGTTAAGTCCCTGAAATTCACATTCTAAAGGGGGGGAGAGGTAAAGCGCAATGTGACTTCGATGTAATGAGTAGTGTGACGGTTTTGTAGAAATGTAGAAAGTACAGATACTTACTGTAAAATGTAGCAGAGTAAAAGTCGAAAGTATCCTTTATTAAATCTACTTAAGTACAGATACACAAAAATTGTACTTAAGTACAGTAACGAAGCACTTGTACCCACCACTGGAAACTGTCACTTTGTGGCGTGTGAAATAAATCAGGGTCATCCAGCTTCTTCTGGTGCTATCTAGAAACAACCAACCAGTCAGGAGGCGGGTCTTAGAGCTGCCAATCAGCCTCTGAGTGGCGCAGTTCATCCTTTCCCTCCCATACACATTGCTTTGCTGCAGCTATCCCAGCCTGTCATGTATACTGAGGCTAGTTAACATGGCCACGCTTTTCCTATAGTTGTAAGTTGTTTTTCCACCATTATCACATTGAGCAGCAAGTACATAAGGTCGATTGACAGCACTAAGACCCTCCTCCTGGCTCTTATTGGTTCTTTTTGGTCTAGAGTAGTTCATTTCTTCAGATGGCAACAGCAGCACAGGGAGGAGGTGAAGGAGATCAATCTTTTATCTTGATATACTGGCAAGACATGGTAACAATTTTAGCAAATATGTAAATTTTTTAAATTAAAGTCACATACTGCAGCTTTAAATAAATTGCTTAGGGAAAAAAAAACCCTTAAAAGTTAATGACATACAAAGACATCCTTAGAATCCATAACCCCTGGTTTTATATACATATATAGACTTGAAACATGATTTTTAAAAACTCATAAAATCAACCCTAGCAAAGTAAATTATTATTATTATTAAGATCTATGAGGATTTCTATGACATCAGATTTGTGATCTAGTTTGTCCTGTTTATGGTCTGTGGTCCACCTCTTCAGCTTTCATTTCTTCCCTAGGAGTCTACGCCTTTGGCCTCTTCACGGTTGACATCTTCGTCAATGCAGGGCAGGTAGTGACAGGGAACTTGGCGCCGTATTTCCTGACGGTGTGTAAGCCAAACTACACAGCACTCGGGTGTCAACAGGCGCTGCGCTACATCAGCCACCAAGAGGCCTGCACAGGGAATCAAGACGATGTCCTGAGGGCCCGCAAGACCTTTCCCTCAAAGGAGGCTGCTCTCAGCATCTACGCCGCTCTCTATCTGGCTGTGAGTTTATCTTTTTGATCTGTGGGCCAGATTAATCTTACAAGCACTCCGAACAGTTTAGCGGTGTATCTACACTGTTTTCGGAATGCTGCTGGTTCAGTTTTTCTTTCTGTTAGCTGTATTTTTTATTGCTCTGTGAAGGGCCCTCCAGTCATGTATGCATGACTTTGGACTGCCAGTTACTCCCTGAATGGAGTGGAGAGCAGATTGCCTTTGTTATCTAGGTCATTTAACAAAGAAGGCCATGCTGTGTGTGTATAGAATGCCCTGTGTGTGTAAAGCTCATACATACATACATACATAAAGACATACACACACACACACCCCACGCACACACACATCCTTGTTAATGTACGTCAGGGGCCCCGGAAGTAGCTTAGTGAGTTGTGAGGCCCACCACACACACATATGTGCCATATAGTCCTTGTGGGGGCTACTTTCCTGACACATGTTACATAAACATGTGTCAGCATTTCTCCTTGTGGGGACCACACAAGGAGAAATGCTGTGTATGGGGTTAGGTTTCGGACTAAGGTGTGAATTGAGTTTTGGTTAGGAATGCAATGGCTAGGGCTAGGTTGTAGAAATGAATGGAAGCCAAGTCAAAGTCCCCACAAAGACAGCATAAAAAATGTATGTGCTCACATGCATGTGTATAGCTCAGCAAACACACTCTTATTCTCTTCACATAATTTCATGCATCTATGTATGTATGCATATATATATAGAGCTTATGTACTTATAAAAGGCTCTGGAGAACTTATCTACACAAGAAGGAGGTAATTAAGCCATTTCATTCCAGTGTTTTGTACCTGTCGCATATCTAAAAACTGCAGGACAGTGGCCCTTGAGGATTGAAGTTTGACACCCCTGCTATAAATGAAACAGCAACAGCAGGACAAATCTACTGTAACTGCAGCACTGGGAGAGTGCAATCCTGTCCTAACCCTGAAGAAGGGTGCTGTAGGAGAGCAGACAGTTGGTACAACAATGATGGAAGAGCTGAAGTTTACCAATCAGAAAATCCAAGCTGAAGGTTATGGCTGATTCTGGTCTTACTATGTTTGAAAGGTTTCACAGATTGATTCTAGGTGTTATTCAGAGAGACCTGAAGAGAGGTTAAACACAAGCAGTAGTTCACACAGAAAGCTACTCAGAAGTTCACAAGGAGGACTTGACGTTGCCACATGGGTTACACTCAGGCAAACAGCTCCTTATGTCCAGAGAAAGATGAGGCTTGAGGAGTTGCAGGTGTACAGCCACACCTGAGAGGAATCAGCCCTTAGTCCTGCAACTACCTCCAGAGGTAGTTTCCTGGCATCCTCTGGAGGCTACCTGCTGTAAGTGTAGAGCCACAGAGAAACACTCCACTTGTCAGGAGTGTGAGCTGAATTAGAAGTTGACACTTCCAGTTCTAAATCTCCTAATATCAAGACTTTGTGTGAACTTAACTTTCAGTTTAATGCATCAAGGAACGTTATCTATAACCTGTGATAAACTCATTCATCATGTGGCATCCATGTTTTACCAGTCAAACATGCTAATGATGATTAAAAATCAGACTAAATGTGAGCGATTTAGTATATTTTTGTGTTGGTGGAAATTTTTTTAATCTCCAAAGCAAACATTTTACCACAAAGCAAAATAATTTCTGCAAATTATAATATAAACTGCATTCGATCTTGCAGAGGTCTGCTGTGACCGTCAGAGCCATGAGAGTTATGCTGTCACCCAGTTAGCAGGCTGCAGCCAGGGGCTTGTCTCTAGAGCAGGGGTCTGAGGATGGTCATCTGAACCTGGGCTCCAGTCCTGCATTCCTGCACCCTACGGTTCCTGCAGAGGAACCATAGGGTTCTGCTCAGGGTGAAAATATAGCAAAAAGAGAGAGATGTTCACTGTTTGAGAAATCCTCCTTTAGGCATCCATTTGAGTCTGCTAAACTTTTGTCCAAAGGTCCAAAGTTTGGACCTTTGGACAAGCTTTTGTCCAAAGGTCTGGTCTGCTCTACAACCAGACCAGGCAGTGAGGTACAAGGTCACATCACAGATTACCATGACAATAGAGAGAATGACATGAGTTTTATTGTGCTGTGATACGTACTTTCATTTCTCAATTAATTAATATAGATGGATGCTGAAGCAGTAAAAAATATTTTCAGTCTCTTTCCTGTTCATTTCCTGCAGCAGCAGTGATAAAGATGTGTGTGCCATCGATACACTCTGTCATATTTGGCAGGTCTGGGAAATGACAGCTTAAATGGTGACTGACCGCAGTGCACAATGTCAGCTATAATTGAATCTTATTTCAAACAGGCCTTTCTAACTTCAGAGGACTTAACATCACCCAGTGATAGGTATTTTCCGAACCTACATAAAAGAACCACAGACAACGTATTAGGTTTTAACCAAGCTTTTGCAAAAGGAGAAGACTCAGCAAACTGCTCCTCCGAGCCGTTCACAGAGCGTTCTGACGTCTTTCGGTTAGAGCTCGACTTTTATTAAACAAGAGAGAGAGATAGGAAGAAAAGACAAGTTTATCTACACACAGGTCATCTAGTCCTTTCCCCTGAGAGCGATTTCCTTCAAGGGCAGAGAGAACAATCAGTTCAGTGAAAATGGGTCAGAGTTCTAACACAGGTCAAAGAGTTCTAACACACACTAGACTCAATGTAAGGATGATAACAAATCACCATCATTCTATCACCCAGCAGCGTGGAATCCTGTGTAAGTTTAATCTATCTAATAGGTTTGTGCCTCAGTAAAACATGTCATGAGTGGAAAGAGGCATCAGTGCAGTGGCTTCTGATTCATCAACACAGTGCTTGCCTGTCTGCATCGCCAACATCATCCAGGAAGCAACTAACTGCACACAAATGTAGAGCAGTAACTGGATATGGCCTGCAGACATTGCTGACGTAAACATCCAGTTTAGGTCAGGAAATCCTTCTGGAGTATGGTACATTTAAGAAACCTTCTGCTGGGATAGACAGTGGTGAGAAAAAGTGTTTGTCCCTGAATCTAGTTGAAATGCAGTGGCATGACCTCCATATGGTGGTCCATACTTAAAAAGCCTCAAACGTGGCTTTATGGCCACAGTTTTGCAAAGATGAGTAGATCAGTGATACTCTGTAGTGATGTAGAAGGCTCATTGCAACTCATAGCAAATGCTTAATTACAGATGTTACCTCTAAAGGTTGCCCAACCAGTTAGAAGTGTTGGGAGACAACCTGTGTAGGGTTTACATTTATCTATCACTTGTGTTTTGTTTGTGAAACATTTACATCTAATTAACATTGAAAACATAATAAATCCCATGCATTGTGGTTTAAGTATAGAAATCCAGTTAGGGCTCCTTGCTTCAAGTGGGCAGGGTTCTGTAGAAACTCTGACTTTCTTAAAGAAAACCAAGCAGGCTATCTTCACAGAACCTGTTACCATGGTTATATAATTGAAGTTTGATTGCATGTATATACCTAGCTGACTTAAACATATTGTTCAAAAAAGTTGCTTGTGGAACAGGCCCTTGTACTGCCTGTGTGTATTTACATCTCTTCAGAGACCTTTAGACTGTCAGAGTGATGTTTCCCACAAGACACAACGCAGAATCAACTACGCTACATCTGCATGCATTATCTGTTTTACATCTCTTAACCTGTATCATCAAGGTGTGGCAGACTGAACTCGGCTCTGACTGAGACTAAGTTACCAGGCTGTCAGTCAAAACCTTGAAAGGTTTGTTCCTGATTTTGGGGCTGGTAGTAAGCATAGTGATGTAATTATCTATCATTTATGTTTTCATTCAGGCATTTTTTGAAAAAACAAACAAAAAACTTACTAATCTATGCTTTTGAAAAATATGGAAGAGTTTCAAGAGGCGATATGAAGTGGGTCACTAGATTGCTTTAGGAAACATGGACTGTTACCATGACAGCTGTGCTCTAGATTATGATTTGTTTGGAACATATTCAGTAATAATGCAAACATCCATATAACCTATGATTGGTGTATATAGAGTAATACTGAATAAATGTTACTATTACTGAAAAGTAATTTAAGCAGCGTGATTCATTATACAACACATTGTATAGATTAATTCCACTCAGACTGATGAGCCTGTATCTAATAATTATGCTGATTTTCTCCTTACAGCTGATGAAACCACTTCTGTCTGCCTGTATGGATCAATCTGAATAATAATAGCAGGATGTAGGGGTTAGGAAAGAGAAAATAGAGATGATTTAAGTGGGCCTTGAAGGAAATTTTGTGCTCAAATGAAGAATTATAGACTGTGTCACTAGAGGCTATCTGCTGCTGCAATACAAGAGATTAGTAATTAGAGCCAAAGACACGCCATATGTATCTCTCTGCCTCGCTTTCTCTCTGGAGTTCACCCTACTGGCACTAAATCAAGGCTAGACTTGTTATTAACATGCATGTGTGCCATAGTTTCACATTTTTGTTTTATGAAAAAGCTCTAATGATGAATCTGCCTCAGTGATGACAGAGGGCTTTGAGACCTGGAAGTGTGCAAAATCACTGCTGCATCTAACAACTGCACAGATTCATAACTTAACATGTTCTAAATATGATTCAGCTGTAATGAATCCACCATGTCGTATGGTTTCTGTTTCTTTTTAAGTTGGTCTTGATTTTTTATGTTTTCTTCTCCTTTGTTGTGAGTTTTTATTAGATTCTTTAGAATGTTGCCTTCTTGGTTTAACTTTTCTTCTTGAATTTATCTCCTAATCTCAGTTTCACAGATTTCACCTTTTCTTTCACCTTTTAATTTTAGGACCTTTATCATTTTTTTCTCTACTTCTGATCTGGTGTTAGGTCTTAACAGTTTCCTGGTGAGGGTGGGGGCGGAGTTTTGCCTTAGCTGCAACAAACTACTCCCTTTAACATTTCTGGATCACTCCAAAAATCCTCATTAACACAACAATCCACAACAACAAAACCTACATTTCCACCTGACCAGTAGCACCTTGAGCTCACACAGCCACAACGTCACAGCGGCCCGTCTCTCTAACTGCCTAACCAGAATCTAACTTTACTCCCCCGAGCCTCCGGATGTTAAATTGGTGGTTTTAATGCACTAATGGCGAAGATACTAAATAGAATCAACTGAATAGGGCTGTCATCTCACCCGGTCATATGTTTCTCCTGGTAGATATATGTGACCTGCACAGTCCAGGCCAAGGGGACACGCCTGGCCAAGCCCGTCATGTCTCTGGGGTTCATGTGTCTCGCCTTCCTCACTGGTCTGAACCGTGTGGCGGAATACCGCAACCACTGGTCGGATGTCATCGCAGGTTTTATCATTGGCATGGCCATCGCCATCTTCCTGGTGAGAATCACACTTTTATATATATATATATA
>CAEGAE010042824.1:0-66663 GCA_903067095.1 Girardinus metallicus
TTCTGTTTCTGGTGTCCTTCGGCAGCTCTTTGGTCTTCACCATAGTGGAACTTGGAGTGTGACTGTTTGAGGTTGTGGGCAGGTGTGTTTTATACTGTTGACGAGTTCAAACAGGTGTCATTGAAACAGGTAATGAGTGGAGGACAGAGGAGCCTCTTAAGGAAGAAGTTACAGGTCTGTGACAGCCAGAAATCTTGCTTGTTTGTCGGTGACCAAATACTTATTTTCCACCCTCATTTTCAAATAAATTCTTTAAAAATCAGACAATGTGATTTTCTGATTTTTTTTTCTCATTATAGGTAGATGTCATAGTTGATGTATATATAGACATCAGAGTTGAAATCTACCTATAATGTCAATTACAGGCCTCTCTTCTTTTTAAGTGGGAGAACTTGCATAATTGGTGACTAACTAAATACTTTTTTCCCTCACTGTATCTGTTATTGAGACTCTTATTTTGAAGTAACAAAGATGTAATTATTCCATTGCTTTGAAGTGTTAAAACAGTTGGCTAAGATGTCTTTTGAGGATGGCCAACAGCAAGCACTTTGAACACGCCTCCAAAGACTGCTTTTGAATTTTTTGAGTGACAGCAATTTGGATAGTCATGAGACAAAACAAACAGCGAGAAAGCAACCAAAAATACAAACTATTTGCTGTCACAACTAATTATCTAACCATTAGGAGCTAACAATGCTAGTATTAACACATCCTTTAAGACTCACTACTGCAAGAAGTAAAAGGGCAATTTCAGAGTTAATTAATCAGTCAAGATTGATTGGGAAATATTTAAAATGACATTTCTGAGTTGACCAAAAAGAGTCAAGGTGATCTTGTGACGATGTAATCAGGACAGTGCAAAATTGATCTTTTTTCCTTTGAGAACTTATTGTGTTGCACTTTAAGTGGAGGCTAATGGGTCTTCAGTTCATCTTCATATCTTTGAAAAAGCAAACATGTATTAGAATCTTTCTCCCATAATTTTTGTACTTGTTTTTATTACTTTTGTCTAATATCTGTTATGTACTTTGGTCAGTTTGTAAATTACTTTATGATAAAGTTGTATTGGCTTTTCACTTTACTGACTGGGTTTATATTGTAATATTCATTTAAGAGTTAAATTAAACTAAAATTAGTTTTTGCAGATCAGCTTATTATCAACTAATTGTTTTACTTTATGTATATATTATTTGGTCCTGTGTGGTTGTTTAAACTGTATCATAAACAAAACTAAATTGGAATCCTAACAATTTGTTACAGAAAATGGTTTCAAGGTTTTATCTGACTAGGATAATGTAGGATCTATTCTAAAGATTATATGTATCTCTAAATCTTATATGTTCATAAGTTGATTTATCAAAACAAAAAAGAATCTCATAAGACACGACTTATCAATAAGGGACAAGCATACTTATATGAATTTACTGCAACTTTTACCTTTGTGTATTGACAGAAAAATTGATTCACTGTTACTTTGAAAAGGAACAAGGAAACAACAAGGTGGGTAATTAAGAAAAGGGCAGATGGTTAAAGATGGTTAAAGAAAGATTAGAAAGATAACACGTGAAAAGTAACGTGAGTGCAGAAGGGAATAAAAACTCACGAAAAACTAAAAAAATATCAGAAGAGAGATCATGAGAGAAAGAAATCCTCTGAACAGTGAACATGTGAATATCAGGCCAACAGGGGTTTGGCGTGGTGTTTGAAACTGAGATAAAATCGATTAGCTTGTCCACTGACCCAGTAAGCACAGTGCCCCCCGCCCCTACGTTGCTCCCAGTCTTGCTGCAGGCTCTGACTGAGACGTCCAGGTCCCCGGGGGTCACATGTGGATGCTGAGGTGAACAAAGTGGTGGCCTCCTGTCAAACTAAAGTCTTCAAGCACCAGCTGAACAACAGACCATGAAGCAAAGCTTTACTGCTTTCTGATTCCAAAAGGACACATTGAAGATGGAGCAGCAACTGCTGATAGATGCAGAGATTAGAATAAAGAACTGCTGGACTTACAATTGGAGTAAGGAAGAGTCTGATTGCTGAAACACAAAACTAACTGTTTTGTTGTTTGCTGATTTAATCTTAGCCTAAATATATGTCTCTTCAGAGAATTGCTTGTGTTCATCATTTGCATGTGTTTTCTGCAAAACTTCAGTACTTATCAAAATTGACTTTAGATGGTTTGTAGTTCCTTTGATACAACCAGAGAAAATAGTTCTCCAAGTGCATGATGTTCAGAGCGGTGTCTGATAATGAAGTGCATCAATGGAGAATGGATATGCAATGCATTGGAGATGTATCAAAAGCTGTATAGGTCAGGAAATAGCTATGGAAGTAACACACAATTGTAATTTGGTTTTAATGTCATAGTAAGGTATAAAACTGTGACCTGTTACTGTTAATGCATTACTTTTAATATTATACCACTTGTGTTGATCCTTCTAATAAACGTCTGGACGTGTGATGTGAGGAATCAGCTGACTCACATCTTCTTAATTAAACAAATGCACAGCATTTTTTAAACCTAACAATTACAATGGCTAAAAATGATCTCTCTGCACAGAGGTTTCAGTCAGCAGGACACAACACAATTAAACAGCAGTTTATGTATACATGTCATGCTGCTGCGAAAACTGTGATCAATACATTATACGAAAATCTATGAAAACATGTAAACTGGTTCAGAAGGCCAAATGTACCACAAAAGGAGTTATACTGGTATGTTCTACTCGTGAGAACAACCTGATGCATACTTTATACCTTATCTCTAAACAAAGACAATCAAACTATTTCAACAAAACCATCCAGACCTGGGATGCATGGTGGCTCAGTTGGAAGAGATTGTCCAGAAATTGTAGTTCTCTGTGATATTGTCTTGGATTTGACTCCTGGTCTCAGGCCATTTGTTGCATGTCTTCCCCTTCTCTTTCAAATCTAATTCCTGTCTCTCTACTGTTCGGTAAAGGCCCACTAGTACCAAAGAAATATTTACATGCTATGGGATTACTTTTCTTTGAATGGGAGTAAATGTTTTGTCAAGCTGTATATGTTCAGTGGTTGTTAATATGAGACAGTTAGACCCAAAAACTTCAGTTGTCTGCTAGAAAGCTGGGATTGAAGGTAGGTTTTACTTTTCTAGCACCATGAATCCAAATTGACAAAAGAACAGCTTCATAAAACAAAAATGAAGGTTTTTGCATTCCACTATTCCAGAACTAAATCTATGTATGACTCCACGAGAAGTTTCTGACAAGTGATATCCTTAAAACAGATTTAGAGTAATCTCATAAAGTAGAGGGAGCAAAAAATATTAAGTCAATATATGACATGCCTGTAGATTCAAACCAATGAAGATTGATGCTAAAATTCAAAAAGTGCTTCAACAAAATATTACCTTAACTGTACACTTTAAGATTTTGGAATTTTTTTTTGCAATTTCCTCCAAACAGATTTGTTTCTTTTTCAATTAATTTGTACAGGACAAATATTTCATAAATTATTTAAAAGGCCCATGTATACTTTTTATCTCCACTTTTCATATACAATTAAATACTTTTGAAAATTCTACAGACACCGACATGACAAATTCTTTACACCTGTTGACAGAGCCTGTAACCCCTCCTTAACATTTTATCAACTCCTTTTCCTCTCTTGATTTCCTCCACAGAATAACTGAGTGAGGAGCAGCTCTTTGATTCCCAGCTCATTGTAGTGTATTTGACCTTGAAGGTCACAGAGTGGAAAGAAGTGTATGTGTCACCATTAAGCTCTTCTCCGTGTTAGAATAATATTTCTACGGTGCTTTTAGGATGCTAACACCAATCAAAACAGGACATCCTGAAGAGGGCTGTGCTCTCTCTTCCCCGGCCCCGTTCGTCGGCCTTCTTCGTGTTTTTGTGTTTGTGGAGGAGTGACAATCCCAGGAAGCGGTGAGGAGGGTTCATCAAAGCTCCAGGCGGGGGGCCTCGGCCAGAGGACTGCTGGTATGTGACGGGGAAAGGAATCTCTACTGTCCTATTGTTCCCTTGTTTCCTAGGTCTCATCACACGCCGGTGCATCCAGTTCACACACAGGTAAGCGGCACTAATCAGTCCCGCATTCTTTTCCATGTTCTTTCCTTTGCCACAACCCTGGATGACCAGCAGCACGTGTGCACAGTGGACACACGTACACAAACAGCAAGGAGCCGCATATATAATTGGGGAGACATCGAGACAGATTTGTAAGGGCAGGGATGTGAATTTTCCTTTACTCAGAGAAAAACTTGTTTGAGTAAGGACAATATTGGACCAAAAGTGTCACTAATGATAACAAGGTACTCAGCCAAACACAAAGAATCTAGATAGTTGTGGTGGAAAGTCAAAAAACATACAGCCACAACAGAAATATTTTGTCACATTACAACCACAATTTGCAATGTATTTCAATGGGATTTTGTGTGGCGAACCAACACAAAGTAGTTTATAACTGTGAAGTAGCAGAATGAATTTCAAATTTTTTAACTAAATAACTTTTATTTATTATTATTTTTTTAGGAGAACATTAGTGAACAAGCAGGACCACAAAGACCACGAACCACTGCAGACAGGTGAGGAAGAAAGACAAATTATAAACAATATCTTATGCTTTGAATATCTCCCAGATCACTGTTCAATCATCAAAAAAATTAAAAGTAATAACAAAGGAAAACCAACCAAAACAAGGCCAGAGCAGAGAGGCAGTGTACAAGTCCATACACCTGGAGGAAATGCAGAGATACATAAAATCTTGTTTGTACTTTGCTTCAAGCCATACCAAATGTGAACTAGTGAGAGAAAATTAAAGGAATATGCCCCAACAGAGACATGGCCATTTACCTACATTGATAGTAAGAAAACAATGAGGTAAAAAGAACTTTAATCAGAGAAGAAAAGACGAGAGCCGATGGGAGAGTCCATCGGAAGAGCAAGTCATTGACATGCTTTTCCATGTATGTGGCCTATATGAAGGAATAACAGGAAGAACGCCAGTGTTGCAGAAAAGCCAAATGAAGTCCCACTTGAAAAATGCAAGACGCCATAGAGGGTACGCAGCCTGGTGATGGCAGCAATGAGCTGTAGAAAAGTATATCTTCAGCATGGACAGGAAAGTTAGATGAGGACAATCCTAGAAGTAAACCTGTTAGAGGCTACAAAAGATTTGAGACTCTAGCAGAGGGTTTGCCTTCCTGCAAGTTTTTGTTCAGTAACTATAAACATAACACCAGAGCAACAATTGAATGGTTTAATTTAGAGCATATTAATCTGTTAGAACAGTTCAGTCAAAATCTAAACCTCACGCCGAATGTGAAAACATAGGCGTGAGACTCTATCCATCTGTTATAGCTCAGCTTGAAAAAAATACAAACACTGTCTCCATATATGTAAAGCTGATGGAGAGATATTCAAAAAGACTTCTAGCTTTAATTGTAGCTAAAAATTTGAAACGAATTTCAGACTTTTCTTTGTGAAAGGTTTTGAAAGCAATATATCCTTCTCTTTGCACTTTGTGGTGGCCTATCATATAAAATCCCAATGAAGGCAATATGACAAAATGTGAAAAGGTTCTCTGTATCCTACTGAAGTTGAGATTGGGTTTCCAAACTACCATTACTTGCTTTGCAGATCTTTGAGCATTTCTGCTTGGGTAGATATTGCATTCTTAACTTGTCCAGATTGTTGATTGCTATGTCCTCTTTAAACACCTTCTTCTTGTACTATTACATGAAAGTTCCTGCAGTCCAACCTTCGTGAGGAAGACCTCAGCTTTGATCGCATCTCCTCTTTACACTCCCATCCTGCAGAGGTGAGAGGTCATCAGGTAAATGAGCCTCAGGATGGAGCACAAAGAAGGAGTGTAAGTTACAGCAATGATAAAAGATGAACAAAAATCAAATAAGCATGACCTTCAAACACATACATAAAAACATTATCCCACTTCTAGTTTCCCCCGTGTGAGCTTATTTGTTCCTTACTAATAATCTAAAATGACGACCCTCTCATTACCTCCTTTCATTGGTCTAACCAGCTCCACCCAGGGAGATCCCCAAGCGGTGCTGGAACACGCTGTTATCACCACATTCACAAAACGATTGTTGGGTAATTCCTGTTTATAGCTATGCACTCCCTCTTGTGTGTAAGCACTGTTTTCCCCATCAGCCCTCCAGGACAACCATCAAAATATGTTCACAAGCAAGGAATTCCATTTAATCCCATCTGTAGGCATAAAGTTGTTCCTACAATTCTTAAAGAACACTGATCACTTTCAAAATGCGCAGAAGAATCAATAAAGCATGCTCAGCTGGAATAAGGTAAACACAAATCAGTTTTCACATAAAGAAGAGGCCAAGGTGGCTCTGGGTGGCTCAGCTGGTAGAGCAGACGCACAAAGTGCAGGAGCTACAGTCATCGACGCAGTCGTCCTGGGTTTGATTACCAGTCTCTGGCCGTTTGCTGTATGTCTTCCTCCTATCTCTTCACCCTGTTTCCTGACTATTTACAGTTCAATAAAGCACCTTTAGGGTCAAAAAAGAATAAATGAAGTCAGGGACTTGGAAAACACAAGACTACAAGAAAAGGTTCGGTGTTGTGAAAAGGTATTTGCTTGCTTACATGTCCATTCTGTTTCTTCTCATTTGTCACACTTAAATGTTTCAAGTGATCAGATTCATTTTCATATCAAGCAAAACCTGAGTAAATGCAAAAAACATTTTGAATTAATTTTAACTTTCCAAACTAACCTGCTGCATTAAGAAAAACTAATTGTTTTATAAACCTGATAGCTGGTTGTGCTATGCTTGGAAGAAACAAATAGCCATTAAATATGGCAGTTGAGACTGTGGAGGGGCTTTGGCCGACTATTTGTCGTAAAATTATTTTGATTTAGTCATTTTGGCTTATTTTACTGGGCTGCACAGTGGCGCAGTCGGTAGCATTGTTGCCTTGCAGCAAGAAGGTCCTGGATTCTCCCTGTGCATGCGTGGGTTCTCTCCGGGTACTCCGGCTTCCTCCCACAGTCCAAAAACATGACTGTCAGGTTAATTGGTCTCTCTAAATTCTCCCTAGGTGTGAGTGTGTGTGTGCATGGTTGTTTGTCCTGTTTGTCTCTGTGTTGCCCTGCGACAGACTGGTGACCTTTCCAGGGTGACCCCACCTCTCGCCTGAAACGTTAGCTGGAGATAAGCACCAGTAGCCCTCCCCACTACGGACAAGGGTGTACAGGATATGGATGGATGGCTTATTTTTCGATTTTAACATTCTGTTTGAAGTCATGCCACAGAAAGTCCAGACTTTGACTAGGCCTTTCGAAAATGTTTTTTCTGTTTTTGTTTGGGTTTTTTCTGTGTGTGTGTGTGTGCGGGGGTGTGCGTGCAGGTGTGCTTACGTGTTGGCGTGTGCGTGGGTGTGTGTGCCACATGCTGGTTTGCTTTCTCTCATTGTCTTAATGAATTTTTCTTTAGGGTTTTTATAGTAGAGCATTGTTCCACCAATTAAAGCAAGTTGTCCCGGTCCCAAAGCAGTAAAGCAACCACATATTCCCACCTACCACCATCATGTTTGACTGTTGGTATGATGTACTTTTTCTGAACACCCAGATCATCCAAAAAGTTCTAATTTTGTGTTTTCACTCCAAAGAATATTTTCCTAAAAGTTTTAAGGTTAATCTTAAGTAAATATGAAACCTGTCTTTGCATTCTTTACACTCTGCAGCAGTTTTGGTCTCACATGCATGTCATTTTGATTATTCTCTTTCTTTGTTGTTGAATTGTGAGCATAGCTTTAGATTTTATTCTGGATACTTTGTGAATTACAAGTCGTTGATACTTTCTTGGAGAAATAGGCTGGACACTCCTGGAAAGGTTTGCCAATGTTCCTTGTTGTTTTCGTTATTTGGTATTAACTCTCACTGTGGTTTGCTGGAGACCCCAAGCCTCAGAAATGAGTTTGTAACCATTTCCAGACTGATAGATGTTACTGACTTTTATATGTTCTTAAATTTCTTGAGATCAGGACGTGATTTGTTGGTTTGTGAGACCTTTTGGCCTTCTTCACATTGTGTTGGGTTGTTTGGGTTTTTCTGGGTTTGTAGTTTGGTTTATCTGTTTTCCTTAGTTATCCTTAATTTGATTAGATCAGCTTTGTTTCTGTTTTACTTCAGTCCAGTCCGCTCTTGGTTGTTGTAGTTAAATTATGTTTATTTCTTTCCCCATGCTTAGTCGTTTTTTCATAAAATTTGAAGACCTAGTTCCCCTGCTTGTGTTTACTATTTCTCTCTCCTTTGTGCCTCTCTCTCTCTTAAAATTTCTTTCTCTATTCATCTCTCTCTCTCTATCTATTTATCTCTCTCTCTCTTAATGTCTCTGTCACTTGCTGGTTACATTACTTGGTCTTTGTGTTCCTTTGCTCCCTGTGTGTTCATCCTAACATATGTAAGGGACCTTTTGGATTTTAATTAAACATTAATTCATCATATCCATCAACACTCTGGTTTGAACTTTGGGCCACTTTCTATCTATACACAACATGGCACAAAAGAAGTTTTAACTTTTAACATATTTTTTCATCTTTTTCTCTGGCTGATCTTCGAATGTGAACAAAAAGAGCAAAAAATAGAAGAAATCCATAAGGCGGCAAATAGTTTTTTATGGCACAGTAAACTGGTCATGCTACATTTTTTTCACCTATTATGTAAAACTAATATCATGGCTGCAGCTGCAATTAATATCAAAGTGCAGCAAATAATAAAAAAATCATTTCAGATCATGTTTTGCTTTCCTTCCCATAAAAGCCCTCAACAAAGTAATAAAGTAACTGATGGTTGTTAGCTGATGTGAGACATGAGGCCAGAGTGCTGGGCCCTGTTTCTACCACCTTCTCCAGGTAATTGATTGGTGCACATAAAATGATTGAGATCCTTTAATTAGCTAACAGAGGTACAGACTCCTCACAGCATGCCAGAAGAGTGCTAACTTCACAATCCTACTGTAGCAATCTCTGCTGATGGTGAAGTGCGCCATCAGCAATCTGCTGACGTTATATCTCCTCAGACATCATAACGACACACAAATCACTTTGATGGAAACTATTTTAAACTCAGCAATCTGCCATGAATCGTGCACCAATTTGTGATGGGAAAACACTGGCACGTCTCACATTTTACAGTTTGACCGTTCACTCTGAACAGTGCTTTTTGTTTAGATGTGTATTAAAACTTGCATGTAGATACTACAAAAGAAACAGAGTTTCAAGAAAACACACACACAAGCTATAAAAATATGTTTAGCCTGCGACGGCTCTGTTGATAATGACCTCAGCCTTGGCACCGCGCTGGGCCAGACCAGACTGCCGACAGACTGGAGGCTTTTGTGTTGACTCCCTATCTCTAACTCTGTGACCTTTAGGGGGGGAGAAGAAAGCAGAATTGCTTTTTTATTATTTAGAAGGGGTAAGGCTCTCTCATTGTTCTGTATTGGTACAGTTTCCCTGCTGTAAACACACACTGGTTCCCAGGCTTGACATGTTGCAGCACAACTACCCCCCCACCGCCCTCCCTGCGTCCAGCTCTTGGTGTTCCCACACTGGCCTGTCTGGGTCAGAGCATCATCACCACCCTCCCAACACAAATACACATCATCACCAATATCCAAACACTGCATTTTATGAATTATGAAATTCCCCCAGTACATAATGGTGTATGATCTTGGAGAGACGGAACTGCATTTTGAAAAAAGGGGAGTAAAGACGGGGAAGAATCCCCCGGGAGGGATCTATGACGTTCCCTTGTGGCTCAGGACAGAGGCCATCCTTCAAATGGGTGACAACAGCGCCCAAACAAACCACTAACCTCATCAGCTCTCTGTTTATAGCCTGAAGCCTGATTCCTGGACGACTCATTAACATCAGAGACCTTCTAAAAGAGCCATTTTCATACATTGTTGATAGATTAAAAAGTCCTGGGTCTCACAACAACTGACCGTCAAAACTGCTGCTGCAACACTGTGCACAAGCCCATAAAGAACTAATTAAATACATACCATAAAGACTCCTTCCAGATATGTGTTTGCACATACCTTTAAACATATTGACATGCATGGAGAAGGGTTTAATAGTCTTAAAAAATGTTTATTAAACTATGGTATGAACACCACATGTGATACCTGTGCTGCCTTTAGTGGTACTCAGTAGAGACTTTGGTATTATTTATTTTCAAAATAAATAAAATGGCTGTGAAAAATGGGACAGCAGTGGATACTTTCCATTTGAAAATTGAAACCAAATCTCTAACTTGGAATTACATAAAACCCAACCTAACCTAATCCACTTCCAAGTCACAAAAAACAACAGGATTTGATAGCTTATATGCTTAGTGGCTCGACTACCTGCTGAATCTAATATAAAATACTGCAGCACCATTTACTACAGGAGATTGTAAAGTATTATGAGTGAAACAGTGAGTACAAATCATTACTGCATCTATGTAAATAATAAATGCCAGGAAGCCATATTGAATTTTGAGCTTCGGGTTGGTGAAAAACTTCAACAACCTTTTCTTTTATAAAGTCTATTTTTTTTTCAAGTCACACTTGAAATTTTTGAAAAGTATAGTCAAAGTCAATGTATAAAAAAACATTTTATTTTGCCTCATTGTTGCAACTAGAGACAGACAATGAAGCAAGTCAATTTTCTCTCTGATCAGTGATCGGCAGGTGAAATACAAGAAAATGCATTTCCTGTTAATCAAATGCATTGAAACTAAGAACATTGCAACTTCCTATCTCAAAAGCATCAACAAAGAGCATGACATTTGGTTCATTTTTTATTTGATGAAAAATTATAAAGGTTAACACATAAATGGGCAGAATTTTTGTAATTCCTTACATTTCTTCTGTCTTTTCTTTTTATGAGTAAATCAAACAACAACAACAGCAACAAAAAACATAACTGGTCAAATTAGACCTTTAAATAAAACTGGGAAAACAGCACCAGCCAGTAATAACCTCATAAGTGCATCCCAAACACAAGCAACAAAAAAGTCCATGCCCTGTGTTATTGCAGTTTCATCATGTATATTTACTGACGTATTAATCTGCTCAAAAGCTGTAATGTGCACTGTGTAACCAAAGTTGTTACGATTAAAGTAATTTAAAAAGAAAAAAAAAACCTTACAAACCGATGCAAACACTGTTTTGTCACTTGGAAGAATCAAACAAAAAAAAAAGTAAATAATTTATGCTTTATAAAAAAACAAACAAAAAAAAACAAGTTCAAATCCCGATTACTCCTGAAGGACATATAAGGCATTCGTATTCACGCAGTTTTGGCACGAAATATAGCACAGGGACAGAGAGCGCTGCTCCGGGACAGCAAGCGCCCTTTAATGAGCTCTCTATTTCACTTTCATCGCGCCGGGCCGCTCCTCTCACCTTTCAAATGGTCCGATCTATTAAGCGTTTTAATGAGCTCCGCCAAACAAACGCGAGATGCATGGCCCATTGAACAATCCATTAGAGAAGTTGACGCGCTGACTGACGCGACACACGCTCTCCCTCGCATAGACGCACCTTTTCTCTGCCAATCAGAGATGTCAGCTATGAGATAAGAAATGGACAAGAGGACACAATTCCGGAGATATTCGTATAACTGAGCGACGATGATTGAAGTGGATGGGAAACAACCACTGCATCTAGTTCATATGTTTTCTTATTAGGTTAATGGAGAGTTTCTTAAAAATTAACTGTAATAGTTAATCATTTTAACCGATTTTTTTTTTTTTTTTGGACAATAAAAAAATGGTGATATTTCTGAGACACAAATGTGCTGACTTTTAATTAGGCCCAGGAGGAGTCAGTTAGACCACCCTCCTCCCTCTCCTCCTCTTCATCCCTCTTCACCGCGGGGTGCGGCCCTGTTCGCCTTGGCATTACATACAGTGGGAAGTTTTTCTGTGGCGCACCGCATCACATCTGGACACGCGGACTAATCAGACAGCCTCCATCTATCTCGCTTACGTTTACCACCTCTCCATCACCTTCTCTATTACACCGCTCTAGTTCTTTTTTTTTTCTTCTTTTTTGCCTAATCACACGACTTTTCGGTACAGAGGGGAGGGACTCACTGAACGCATTTACCAGCAGAGCCCCTTATGAGGGGTCTGGGAATTTAAATATTCACCGCTGACACTGTGCAGAGCTGGCTGAGGGCCAGGGTGGGCCCGCTTCGTCCTGTTCCTCTTCTAAAACATACCAGCAGAACTCTTTCTCTTTCTTTGCAAATACATAATCGTTATAATTGTTCGTCTCTACACGAATAATATTAAAAAATCGATGCAAGTCTACATCCAAAAAATCAGCAAACGAATTTTAAGTCCTCCCCACTCTACTTAGGCCCCTGTTAATGTGCCTAATGTGTTCTGTATTTATTTAATTGACAATTTATCACCTTTTTACTGGGCACCATGCATTAGATATGAATGAAGGAATGAATGAATGAATTCTAACCACTTTCTGACCTCTGCTCTATTGATTATTTCAAAGTAAAAATCAAATAGAACAAGAGCAGTATAAATGTTGTGGTTAAAGTAAAATGTTAACATTTAAAACGAAATAAAAAGTGTAAGTCGGAGTCATCTGAATGCTTGTGTATTTTTCAATATTAAAACGTTCACGTGGTGCATGTTACAACTTGTCTTGTCCCGAGCAACATCTTGTGGAAAGGACATAAAAAGAGATGTTAACGACTTTAAATTGTGGTTGAAATGTGATATATGAAAAGACGCCTGAATGAAAACGTCACCTGACGTGATTGAAAAGTTATCAGGGTCAGCGAACTGCATTAGGCTTGTACAGAAAGTCAAGAAGAAAAACTTCAACTGGGGATGTATTTTTCTGAGTTAAATAAAGACAGGGACAGATCAACCGAAAATAATAAAAAGGATGCCCTGATGGAGAGTTCGGAGGGTAGTAATTAAAGACACAACAAGAAAGCAACAATGCCACACCCGCCATGAATCAAACAGAAAAATCTGATTAAGAGAACGTCAGACTGGAATAAAAGCATGCGCCATAATTTATTGCCGCAAATCAATGCCTCCGCAGACGCACCGTTCTTCTCCTCACATATAGCTAATTGGTTGTAAGTTCTCAAATCGATTTTAATCCAAAATATGCAACTTTTATCATTTTAAATAAACATGCCAAGCTTTTTATTTAACCGAAATATTTTTTTTTTCTGCACACACACACACACACACACGCCCGCGGACTAATCAGACACACAGCACACACACACACACAAAACTGCAATAACGTGGTTACATGCCAATTAAAGTCTGTAAGTTCCGGAGCTGTGCATGCAGAAATAAAAACTGAGTTAGGTAATTTTCAAGATCACGCGAACTCTTAATGTTCATTGTTTCAACTCGAAATCTACTTGTTTTGACCTTCACCCTCGAAATATTGTCTTCTCCTTATTTCTCCCCATTAACTTCCTTTTCCCCAAAACT
Source organism: Girardinus metallicus (assembly GCA_903067095.1). NCBI lineage: Eukaryota > Metazoa > Chordata > Actinopteri > Cyprinodontiformes > Poeciliidae > Girardinus > Girardinus metallicus. Next base: position 13,513 of record CAEGAE010042824.1, read on the forward strand.
TTCCTCAGGCAGAAACAGAGGTGAGCAGCAGCAGCAGCAGCAGCGCAGCAGATGCAATAAGCGCCGATGCTCAGGACACGGGAGTTTTTAACTCTACGCTACAGCGCCCACTACATGCAAGCAGGAGCGCTAAAAGCGGAGCGGACGCCAGGCAGAAAGTTCTCTCGTCGCTCCTTCAACTTTTTAACTTTTTGCTCTTCCTCTACAGTCGCTCTGACTTTTTTTCTTTTTTGTTTCACTTCACAACCACATCGTGATGTGTTCTTTCCTACCGGGAGAAAGACAGGATTACGCGCTTTTGTTTGGAGATGAAGACGTTACAGAAAGTATGAACTGACAACAGCGACAACCTATAGGTATATAAAATGGCATTTTTGAGAAGGAAAAAAAAAAGAGAAAGGGATGTTGCACCTACTCGTGGCCAGTTTCCGCGCCCTGCCTTTGGACCTCATGGTGCCAGTCTCTGCGGCGTGGGTTTTGTTTGGATGTTTTCTTGAATCTTTTTTTCTTTTTTGTCCTCCTTCTTTTTTGATTTTTCTCTGTCCCCTTTTTCTCTGGGTTTCTTGGTCCAAACGCACTATCTCTCCGGCATTGTCAGTCTGGACACCTTCGCACATGCGCACAGCGCGGAATCTGCCGGGCAGCATGTGCCAAAAAAAAAAAAAAAAAAAAAAAAAAAAAAAAGTTTGAGACGATTTATTACTTTGATATTGGACTGATCGGGTGAAGATGTGTGGGGAAAGATTCGAGGACATCTCGTTCCGTGCTTATTTCTTGAGATGAGAGTGAGCGGGACGAGCTGAAAATAAATAAATATAGGTCCTGGTTCTTGTGCACATCGAACTTTAAATTGACCTACATCAACTGTAAAAAAAGAAAAATGTTTCAATGATGAAAATATCTTTATCAACACTTTTTAAAACTAATATTACGGATGTAATATTAGGGTGTAATAAGTTAGTATTACAGACGCAATTTCAGTGTCTTAATAAAAGGTTTACAGAATGAAGACAGGTATTTTTTTTTCTGTTTTGCAGACTCTAGGATCTAACATACAACCTAGCCCACCTTTTCTCTTCAAAGGATGTCACATTAATCAACATTGTTTTAAAAATGACAGATGCGCAGTCAAAGCCATTAAGAGGTTCCGCATATTTTAATTGCGTTGTAATCACTGAAGCACTGGAATTAAATGAATGAAATTTTTCCATCCACTTTTTTTTTTTATATGAGAGTTCTCTTTCTTTTCCTTTTTCTTCCTCGTTTTCCTCCCTCTACATTCTCTCTTTGCACAGACAATTATTCATATGTTGAGTTATTTTAGTATTATTGGCCATTTGAGACGTCTCCGCTTGTGTGTTAATTCCATCACTTGCTAATTGCCGCAGAGCTCAAAAAGGGTGTTTTTACGTGATCTGACCTGAACAAGGGGCAGAACCATTAAAAGAGGAAATCTTTCTTTTTCTTTTATTAGATTTTTCTCGGTCGGTTTTGTTCCTTTTTCATTATATACATATAATAACACTAATTTTTTTTTAAATAAGGAATTATCTCACTCATAATCGGCACAGCCACTGAAATCACAGTAAACCGCCGTTCATGCATAAACGCATAAGATGCAGACACTATAGAATGTGACATTCTTGTTACCGCTACGGCCTTCTTTAACGAGTTTGCCTCAGCCTATTAAAATACAGCTAAATCATTATCTCTTAAAGGTGTGGCTTGGCTGCCTAGACGCATCGACGGGATGTAATTAAAGTAATTGGCAATTAATGACATCAGCTGGAGATGCTGCTGACAGTGCAAACGCGAACTGCTCAGCCCCCACGAGAGCTGAAACGGAGGCAGAAAGTTTCCAAAAGGAGTGGCCAGGTGGGGGACACAAATCGTGGGAACCTGAAGCTTTAAGAGATGTTAAGGCTATTTATTAGGTTGTTGGGAGAATGAGGGGCATTATGTGATAGCGACAAAAACACAAATCAACAAATAACTTTTAAATGTGTTCTATCACGTTTTAGATTCATATCAATAAAAGGTTATAAATGATAAAGAAATTTGCTGGCCAAGTGGGGCAGGGGCTCTGGGCAGCATATTTCAGCAAAGGGCTGGCTATTGCACCCTCTGATTCCTGAAACCCCTTGTTGGCGCCTCTGGACTGCCATAAAAAATTAGCCGCCAGTTCCACCTCAGATAGTGTCTGCACCCTCAGCTTCCATTTTATAGCTGACTTTCTCATCTGAGCAAAAAACATAAAAAATAAAAAATAAATAAATCCGAATATGAAACGTGCACAATTATTTTATGCAAGTTATTCGGTCTTCATAATAAAAATAAAAATAAAAATAAAAAATATATATAGAGAGAGCTGTCTCCCAAAATATCAATATCTTATTTGCAGCTCGAGCAAACTGGAGCTTTATATGCTGTTGCACATCTGCTGTAATAATATTAATGATGGGTCTGAGAAGGTGGCGCACCGCTCGCACGCACAAACACAAACTCCCACCAAGCGCAGGGGAAAATGGGGGAGGGGGCTTAACTGTAGAGCGCTCAATTAGTCTGAATAGAAACAGTTTTCATTCACCACAATAACTCACTCCTCTCTGTCCCTCCTTTTTTTTTTCTTTTTGCTTTTTCCCTTTCTACAGATAAATGTTTTATTAGGATAAGGCGGTGGAGCGGAGCGGAGTGCATGAGCCCTGCGTGTGGGTTGCAATTATTGGAAATTAATTGGAGTTGTGAGACCCCCATGTTTGAAAATGTATAATAATAATAATAATAATAATAATAATAATAATAATAATAATAATAATAATAATAATAATAATAATAATAATAATAAACGAAACAAACCCGTCTAGCACGTTTTAAAGAACGACTGGTATGTTAGCAAATATCTGTTTCCTGTAGATTCTTTAGTTGTAAGGGGGTTAAAAAAATAACATGACCTGCGCTGCGAGAGCTGCAGAGAAAGACTAAAAGTGAAAAGGGAGCCTCGGGCGCAAGGAAATTACCCGGGCCTGCGTGACCTTTGGGTGAGGTAATCAATCAAATGATCAACAGGGATATTTATCACCGCTTTATCCAATCTTTTCCTGGAAGCAAAAATCAAATATTCAAAAGACACACAAATAAGCCATATGGTGGCTCAGCCATAGTTATTTTTTTTTTCTTGGTTATACCTTTTGACAGTGGTTTAGTTGTAAAACTGTAATAAAAAAAAAAATCTATCAATCATTTTCAATATTCTCTTCTAACTCCTTTACTTTTGTGGGTTTAAAGGAAATACCACAGGGGTGTATTGGTCTAATGCGTGCTGCCCCTTTGTGGAGAATAATCCGTTCAATCAGAAGCGGCAGTTTGCAGTCATTAATGGTTCTAAGCAGTTCTACGCCACAAGCTTTAATGCATGGGCTACTCAGTTCATGCAAGGTGAAGGTAAAGACAGTTAGTAATCCCCTCAAAGAAGATGAGCCGAATACATTAAACAAGCTAATTGTTATGAACTTAGTTTTTTTATCTTCCTGAAACTAATTAACGAAAGTAAGGCCAATAAAATCAGAAGATTGAATATAGGTGAATATTTTACGCTATATAAAATTATAACGTATAAAAATTATAGCGTATATATATTAAACTTGCGTACAAAATAATTATGAATTATTGTATTCTGCACATTTACAATGCAAATGCATATATTTAATGAACAATGTGGACCAAAAACTGAAGAAACAACAACCGAATAACATATATATAAAAAAGAAACACACTGACGATTGTTTGCTTTAAAAGAACATTATGTTTAAATCTTGAGCAGTAACTAGAACATTACTTTATCTTTACAATAGAAAACCACAAATATTTAATGAAATGGTTAATTCAATCAGTTTAAGAAGAATAAAAAGACAAATTCTGAAAACCATTATGGTCTCAATGTACACAGTCTATTCATTTCTTCTTATTTTGTGTCAGTCTAGTGATTAGACGTAAGAGTCAAAAACTGTAATAAAAGACTGAACGTCAGTGAGAATTCTTATGTTATATTGCCCTCTTGTGGATGTCTATCAGCAGTGTTGGAGGTGAAGGACAGCCTTTGCATGTAACAGCTGGTAATGCAACTGTAATACTTTAAATAAGTCAAAATACTACAGAAACACAACAGATACAAATAGATAACAATCGGTGGGTTACCAGGGTTACCAGGCTGGGCCTCTTTGAAGATGTAAACTGCAGTTACGGCTTTGCCCACTATGACAGACAGATTGCGATACACTCCAGAGACAATTTGTGGAAGTAGTATTGATAGTGTTTGTGTTGGCTTTGGATATATTTATCTCTGAGGACTGCTTGATGAGAGGTTCTTAGAGCCTCTCATCCTGCAAGAACGTCAACAAAGGCATTTGACAAGTAATCGATGAGACAGTCGAACAGGGTTATTTACTCCCATTTCCAGTAACAGCAGACAGCCTGATCATGTCAAGTTCCCGGTTGCAAGGCAATTACAGAGCCATATAACTGAATGAGATGCTTAAGAAACTCAAGTAAGACACTAGCTGATACTCAAGTGTCTCATGACAGCTGAGAACTTAGAACATATAGGAAAAGCACATAAAGGTGTATGTTTTTTATGTAGTTTTTTATGTGGAAATGACCTTTTACCACTGAATCTGGAACGAATGGCAATCATCTGTTTCACTTGGACTGTAAATATAACCATAAAGACAATTACAAAGTTGGTCTTCTATCACTTTAAGAGAATTTCTGGGATTAAAGGACTAATCCCAGAAATTCCCAGCAAGATCTTGAGACACTCATCCATGCATTTATCTTTAGTAGCATTGATTACTGTAAACCTGGTCTGCCTAAAATATTAGACAGTTGCACCTGTTCCAGAATGCTGCTGCTTTCATTCTCATTAAATGTAGGAAGATACAGCAAATCAGGATCTGAATTCCCTATGCTGACTCTCTGTGTAGCTCAATTAACACACTTTAAAATACTTTTGTTTATAAATCACTGAATGGCTTATCACCAAAATATATTATTGACCTGATGTCAATGTATCAAAAATCCTGACCACTCAGGTCTTCTGGTTCTGCAGCCAGAACCATATTGAGAAGCAGTGTTTAGTTTTTATGCTCCACTAACCTGGAACAAATTTCCAAAAAAAACCAAAACTGCCAAAATTTTGATTTCCTTCAAATCAAGGCTACAATCCAACTTGTTTAAAGTGGCCTTGCATCAAAAACAACTGGAACATTGACAACAACATATTTTATATCTATTCGATGACTATTATTCTTGATGATTTTGATGAAGGCACTTGTCAAAATGTAATGTTTGTTGCTTGTTTCATAATTGCGTACTGTATTGTTTTTATCATGTAAAGCATTTTTTGAACTGCCTGGTTCCTAAAATGTTCTGTACCAATACATTTGCCTCGACTTCTGATGAATTGTCATGAACTTTGTTTTCTGATGTGTTGAGATCAGAGTGAAGTTACACTTGACTAAATTGTTTTCCATCTGAAAGAAAAAATTAAGCTCCACCTTCAACAAGGTTTGTCACTTTGTGATCAGATAAATTTACTAGCGTCACAAGGGTGACCTCCAAAGGTGAATGCAACACACAAAATATAGGACTGTTTTTAATCTCTTTTGCCATACAAATAGTTTGCCAAATGAAATTGTAACATGTATTATTTATAAAATGTTTGCACATTTGACAAGAACAGCAATTAAGTAAACAGATTTGCACTCATTATTGATGAAGGCAAAGGAAAGTTTTTATGAACTGTCTGTAGGATCGCAGTGAGATTGGTTTGCTTGGTTTTTGTGAGATGCAAATAATGAATTACTATACTATACATGTATGTAATTAATTGTTATACTAGCTTTTCAACAATTCATAATCTATTAAATCATATTTGATTGCCAGAAACCTGTCCAAGGACCGAAGGTGGAAATTTGATTGTTTTGATATTATCTGGTATCATGCATCTATCCTTTTAAGAAGTTAATACAATGTTGTATATTGTATAAAATGAGCAGTTGACACATTTCCTATAGATACTTACTATCCAGGCTAGTTGTGGTCTCATAAAAAACATGTTCTGTTGTTTTTTGGATACGAGTCTCTAGATGTCAGTTAGCAAGAAGACTGGTGCATCATGGGACGTATGCCACTTCAGCAGCACAAAGACAAGATAGATAACCACACACACTCTCACATTCACACACATGACTGAGAGCAATTAAAGGAGGGCTCTTAACCTAATGCATATATCTTAGGACAATGAGTGTATATGGAGAACACCCCCACATGCAAATGCATCCATGCAGTTCAACATGTAACCAAATATTTTCTCAGTTTACACACATATCAAACTTGGAAAAAAAGGCTCCACTGTGCTGCAAGAACTTTTTAAAAGTCAGATGGTCAGTTAAAGCTTGAGGTGCTAACAAAGGTGTGGTCTCATCTTCCGGGTTTAGGTTAACAAAATCAAGGACATCCCTTTGGAAGATTTTGCACCACTACATTAATCACCTAATATGAATATGTAATTTTCATATTAGGTTATTTTGTAATCAATTTAATAAGAAGTGGATTGCTATTGTGCTCCATAGTTTTTGACACAATTAGAAAGGAGCAGTAGATAAAGAGACAATATATTTATTACTTGATGAAGAGCATCAAGTAATAAATAGTAAGATAAAAATTTTTTATCTCATTTTGAACCAAATGCTAAAAATGCTTCCTCTTTACCGTATCTGTGACAAGATCTGCTGGTGCTGATCCAGTGTGTTTTCTGAAGTCCACATTCAATTTAGCCATCTACCAGGACATCTTAGAGCACTTCATCCTTCCCTCTGCTGACAAGCTGTATGGATATTCTGTTTTTATTATCCAGACAGACTTGACACCTGCCCACACTAGCAAAAGTGCCAAAAGCTGGTTCAATGACCATGATGTTCCCGTATCTTAACCACGTAAAAGGTCTATGGGCTGTCGTTAAGAAGAAGATGACAGACACCAGACCCAACAAGGCAGATGACCTAAAAGCAGTTATCAAAGCAGTCTGGGCTTTCATTATGCCACAGGCTGATCAAAGAAGAATAGGCAAAAACTTAATGTTCAAAATCTACAAATAAGGTAATGACAAATTTTAAGAGATTTGAAGCTCTGTATTTGCAAAAAAAAAAAAAAAGTGTTTCTATAAATTAATAATCTGAAGGCTGAATACTCATGCAATGAATAATTTAGCAAAACATTGCAGACAGTTAAAGCTACAAAATGTAACTTTTATAAAAAATGATTTTTACATATTTGTAAAAACTCTTACCATGCTGTAACAGCAATCTCCTTTACCTCTTCCCTGAGATACTATTGCCGTCTGTAGAAATGCACCACTGCCAACCAAAAACAACCAATCAGAGCCATGTGAATGGTTTTAGCACTGTCAATCAACCTATGTGCTTACTGCTCAACATGCTAATGGAGGAGAAACAACTTACCGCTACAGGAAAACTGTTAATCCAGCGTTAGTGGTGGCCATACTTACTAGCCTGAGCAGTCACACTAGGCTGTGCCAGCATAGTGAGGGGTGGGAGGGATGAGTAGCTCTACACACAGCATGATTGACAGCGCTAAGTACCACTTCCTGGCTCTGATTGGTTGTTTCTAATTACCACTGGGAAAAGTGGGAGAAGGCAGAGGAGCTCCATTTTTTCACAGATTATCTGTCTCATACTGTCATGGCATAGTCACAGTTTCAACAAATATGTAAAACGATATTTTTTTATAAAAATTGTTGCAGCTTTGAGAAGGATGTACAAATTAGCAGCCAATTGTAAACACATTTGTAGAGGAATTAACTTTTTTTCTGCATTAATTTAAGCCACAAGTTCTGAAGCGTTTTAGGAAAAAGTAAACTGTAGGGAAATAGGCAAAGAAAAAACTGAGCAAGTGCACAATTCCAATAAACAAAATAGACAGGCAGCTTTGCTCCACTATTGCTGTTGTAAAAAAGTAAAGCCATTTTTTACTGCTTTTCACTGTGAAAGAGTTGTCTTTATGAATTGAGAACATAATCGTAGGGCATAGCATAAAAAAACTGGTGTCACCGTACAATTGTACTCCTACATTTGTGCTGTTGCAATACTAGAAACTTAATGTGGTTACATGCCAACGTTTTTAAAGCTGTTTGCAAGAAGAAAACCAACATATTTGGAATATATGTTTTAAATATTCCTTAATTTGATTTCTTTTTCCAATAACCTCATGAAAAAAGTAGAGACTGAAAATAAAATCACACAAAATAAAGCCACACTAAACTCCAGAATGTTTTATTATTATATTTAGTTTTTATTATAATTTTCAGCTTGTATTACTTTAAAGTCAAAACGCTGAGGTGCATAGTCATGAAGGGAGCATGAGCAACATGGTCACAAAGACAAACAGCTGGACATTCACAGGAAAGTTGACCCAGGAGTACAGAGTTGCAGATTTGCTTTGCTTACATGTGTTAAACTGACTATGAATAAATTTCAAGCTATACTAACATTTCTACAAGGTGTTTGGTCTCATGGGAATATATGAAACTGTTGTCTTCATTAAGTTTGATGGATATGTAAAAGATGTTAAAGGAGTCCAAAATTTAGAGCTGCTGTCTGAAAAGGGGAATTGGTCAGTTTAAGTATGTGCTTGTTTTTTATACATTGAGCTAGCTTGCCTTGGTCTGTGTTTCTCCTTTTGTTATTATTGTTATTTTTTTTTTTTTTACAAACGTTAATATATTTCTTTTCCATTTATAATACTCTTAAAGCAAGAGCAAATTGTCATTACGTTTTAAACCATAATTAGATCAATGATTTCATCATTTAATCTTTATGGAATAGAGTTGCAACGTACAACTACCGCACTATTTATTTACCTCCCAGTTGTCTTACTGTTTTCAGTCTTTTAAATGTCCAAAAACAGACAAAATGCCAATTACAGCTTATCAAAACAGGAATTGACATTACTAAATGTTTTCACCCTTATATAATAAATAGGTTTGTGGAAGAGTCACAAATAAAAGTGACATTACTAAACCGTTTAAAAAGATTTTTTTTCTTAAATTTCTCAAAGTTTTCAAACACAAATTAAAATATTTGGCAGTTTCCTTTTTCCTGCAATTCACTAATGGATTAACTCACAAACCGTTTCAGCTCTGGACTGGAATGTGGGAGGCAGAGAATTAGACGTCAGAAGTTTGGCATGGCAGTGAGACTTTCACCTGCTCATACTGCAGCAGTTTGTACTGAGCAATATTTGTAATACAATACGGAAGCTGACAGTGTTACTGTGGGTTTTTAACTACGTAGTTTCAGAGTTGTGTTGTAGGAATAGTGATGTAACAACAGCAGACGTGAGACTCTTGGACTGGCAGTACGAGTTTCAGCTGCTCTGGCAGTAAGAGCAATACTAACCCTAAGGAATTATAGTGGTCACTCAGAACTCATAACACTGGGTCATTACAGTGACCCCGGGGTGTCTGCAAATTTCCATTTCTCATTCTTATCTGTCAAATGGCAGCAGTTTGCCAATTGTCCACCATTTGCAGAAAATGATGACTGTATTTTTCAATGGATTTTCTGTAAACTTAGACATTTTTTCAAACTTATTAAATATGAATATCCCTTTAATTTTATTACAAAAAAGTAGTGGGTTTTTTTGCTCTAACTTGTATTATTACACAAAATAATAGCAATAAATGCAACACTGTGGATATCTGTGTACTGTGGTGGAAGTAGTCAGTGATCTTATCACATAGATAATTAAACATATATTTAAGCTTGCACTATAAATGACCGCTTTTTTACATGCTGCAATCCTAATTTTGCAAATTGATATATACTCGATGCACCTGGCATATTACATTGGCTTGCCGTTCAGGGGAGATATGTTATGCATTTTTCTGCCACTAGGTGGCCATCTTTTTTTCTTTTATTCTGTGCTCTGTTACACCACTGCAGAGGTGGAATTTTGAACAAGTACTATCTGGACTGCAGCAGTCATTATGAGGAGGTCGCTGACATACAGAGCTATGCTGTCGTCAACACGGATATTTCTCAGAGGAGAAGAGAAAACACCTCAAGCTATCAACATGAATGCACAGACAGGATGAGAAAACAAAACAACTTTGCTTATGTTAGCGTGAAGGTTCATACAATGTCCATAGATGTAAAGGCAGTTCTTTGACAATCAGAACTAATTTTAAAGCAAGGCGCGTAATTTTGTCTGACTAAATCCGAGCACCACTCTTAAATATTATAGTGTACAAACAAGCCCAGACTAACGGGCAGATTTTGGTCATGTTTTCTGTAGTCAATAGTCTTCATTTGAGAAAACACACAATGAAGGTTAAAGATTTCAGGGTTTCTGCAGGTCACAAAAGTTTCAAATTTAATAATCTGAATTTTGATAATTAAAAAGTAAATGAAAACAAATCCAGATTATTTTTACAAGTCTAAAATTAAGTTATTTTCTAAATTTGTACTCACATTACTGCTTTCACTTACTCTTTGTTTTCCCCTTATTTTAGGCAAGAATTAAATTTTTCACTAACAAGAATCCTTAACTTGCAGAAACCCTGAATGAAATAAAAAAATAGAACAACAGCATTTTTTTGTTAAAACAAGTACTGTATCCATAATGCTAATGAGAGGGTAAGACATATCGGGTAAACTAACACTAACAAACACATCGACTCCCCAGTATTGCTTTCACCTGCAGGAAGACATTGGATGTAGATATGCACCTTTTGTTGTTGAGGGATCTGTAAAGGAAGGGTTTTACAATTGTGCCTGGATGTTAGTATGTGTGTCAGAAGAGCATCCCTACATCCATTACATTCACATTTTAGATCATATTAAGGACACTGTTACATTTAACACTGCACAATTTCTGCAGTATTTGGTTACATCTAACTAATCACTGCTCTAGGAATATAAATCATTCTCCTTTCCATTTACACCAAGCAAAATAACTCCAACCTAAAGACAGTTTGCACTTGAAACTGCCAAGTGGGGGATAATCCAAACCATTTTTGTTTAACCCTGTTGCGTCTCATGTGTTTGAAGCATTTGTGTTGCATGCAGTTACTGAATGAAATCTGATTGCCTGAACTAATTTAGGAAAGTAAGAGACACATTTATCCAGATGGTATTCAAGTGAACGCATCTGTCTCCTCAAGACATTCGTAACAAAAAGTCCCCTTAATATACAGCATTGCACATTGCCAAACAGGATCTTGTCAATGGCATGCTACAAGACTGAGTTGGATATTAATAATGCTAACTGCATCAGCAACATGGGCTTCTCATAAGTGAAACAGATAATTGCAATCCATTTATAATATCAAGAGCAGGACATTGGCTGCTGTATGTGGTGTTAAAGTATGTAAGTATATGGAATCAGATTTTTGTCAGTTCTTTTGAAGCTATTTACTTGGCAGCTGTACATGAAGCACAGTACAATTAGATCTTAATTCATGCCCATTCCACATTAAAGAAACAATAAGAAGGTTTTTTATAACTTTTTATGGCTTTGAGGCTAATTGCATATTTTAAATCTGCACAGTGAATTTAATGCTAAGTGTAAATGGAATGCAGTTTCCTTTATCTAGCACAAATCAGTCAAGCTATTTGATACTAATACCAGAACATTAGATTAAATGCATTTGTGTGGTATCGATATACACATTGGTACAATGAGATATGCCGAGGACAGATAGAGCTGCCTGGCTGCCCAGACACATCAATAAAGTGCCTTACAACAGGTTATTGCATAATCTGATGTCTGCCTTATTGCTTCCATTGAAAGCAAGAGCAGCACTCTCTTAAAAGAGAGCAAAAAACTGGTACAAATGAAGAATTCAAAATGATCAAATCAAATAATACAATGTGGGGAAAAATTATAAACATCATTTATAACTTTGTACAAAGTTGCATTTCGCTTTAGTAAAGTGCGTGATTTTGTCTTTGAAAGGCCGGTCTACAATCTTGTAGCATTAAAGTGGCTAGGAGCATGTAAGTCTTTGTGTGGATGGATTTCTGTATGCGTGTGACTTTCAGTTGCTGAAGTACTGAATGTGTGTTCAGCTGGTCAAGTCTGCCTGCTGCAGAGAAGTGACCTCATGCTGTAAATCTAAAAGACAAAAAATAGATTGTCTGGTTTCCTAAATGCTTTTAACACGCTGTTTTGTTATGGTAACCTTGAAATGGGGGAAATGGAGATTTTATTGACTGTACAGTTTCATAGGAATTTGTCAATGTTACTTTACGAAGACATGCTCCAACATGCATTTTTGCATTTCTGTGTTTTTTACTTTTCAAACTACTTAGCATCAAAAGTTGCTAAAATTGTACAATTTTACTGGATACTAATTACATAATAATTACAACCTAAAAGGAAACTTCTTGTGATGTTCAGTGCCCAAACTTTAAAGGACCTGACCAATGAAACTTCCTGACTATTCTGAAATGTGAAATATGCTAGACACTGGGTATTACGCCCGGGCTGTTTATGAATATTGAGCTATATCCAGTTTTTCAAGAAGTGAAAGTTTCATAACTACTAAAATTATTCATCATACTGTTTTTATGGTTTAGGGTCCTTAAAATGGCTTCATGGTGCATAAAGTATCGCAGCACTGACATTCTCCCATCTGTTGCTGTGCACTGACAGTCAGCTGGCTAAAATAAAGTTTCTACATTTTTCTGTTGCCTACATGAAAGAAAAAATATGGCTAACTGAATAATTTCTGTTTCCAGGAACAAACATAGGGATGCCTATCACTCACTTTAAAAGTACCGGGTCTGCTAAGCAGCGTACTCCAGGGTTGCTACCAAAGCAGAAAGCCAAACTAAGATAACGTAACTAGCTGAATAACTGTGGAACTGGTATAAAACATGAAAAATAGTTATTCGATATTTTTGCTTATTTGTGTCTATCAAAATCAAACTGTAAAGAAAATAAACCTTAATAACCAATATATTGTATCAGTTTTTAGAAGAGGATACACTGTACTTGTTATTTTCTGCTATTAATAAAAGTGATTAGATTGTGTTTCAAATTTTTGTGTAAATACTGTAAACATCGAATGACTAAAATTTCACACCCAGTAAACTAGCTTAGACCGAAGAGAGGACAGCCATTCTACTACAAGACCTTTGTCAAACATCTAGTTTTTGAAGTAGCCTACAGTGGAGCCACCTCCGCTGCTTTAAATAATATACAGAAAGTGCATCATGTACTTTGGTTATTGCATTCTTACTATATTTATACATTACATGTCATTCTACCAAAATTATTTATAAAAATAAGACAATTTTCAAGCTGGATAATAAAAAACTAAAGTAAAACTTGCAAAACTGAAAAGTGTAATTGCTTTCTTCTCCAACTCACTCTCCTGTGCTTATGCTTATTTACATTTACTCCAATCAGTGAAACTGTACAAAAATAATTTAGTATGTATGGTGATAGTTGTAGCCCAAATTTTCTCTATTCTGTTATTATCTTTTATTATGTACTCTCCAGGCATATAGTAAAATTTTATAGCACAATCAAGTAAATGTGTTACCTTCAGTTGTAATAACAATGCTGTATATATCAAACACAACTTAAAAGAAATTTGACTTTACAATCTGACACCTTGAAATTGGCTTCTGTCTCTTTAAAAAGCTCCTACTGGATACTAATCTGGTGCAAATGAGAAAGTATCTGGTGCACACGAGGCACCACATACTCTTATGGACACCAGATAATATCTTGCCTCCGTTAATGAATAAAATAGAATGTTTTTTTTTCATAGTATACCACCCACAGGCCTTGTGGTATGATTATAAATTCCTTCCAGAACATAAAAAATTGTATATAACCTCTCTATGAAACGGAAACAATAACTATGTTTTAACTGTATGACTTGATCGTTTTTAGATTGTTTTCAGCGACCTTCTTTCTACTGGAATTTCAATAATAATTTGTTCTGTGCAATGTATTTTAAAGATGTTTTGTTCAGGTTTTCTTTGAGGATTAAAGCTGGAATCCAGACTGGTTTCATATAGATCAACTAACCAAAATAACAACATCTTATACTCCTCCAATAAGTCGATGTTTTACAGAAATGGGGGGTAAGTGACTTCTCACAATTTAAATAACCCTAAGTTGGTGTAAAGTGTTTATTTCAGCACTTAAGCTGGCTTTGGAAATGCTAAATGAGACACAAACTATTGTTGGTGTGTAATGGTGCAGCATACGCTCATGTGAGAATATACAAAATGCGCACATGCTAAAATTGCATTGAGTATTATAAGCAGCAGGATTAAATTCATTCGTCTCTATGGGGAGCATAGTAGTCTCAGGATTGTCTTGGAGGGTTTGGGGAATTTTACGATGTTAATGAGTTTTATCCTCCCATCAGCAGAGGGAGCAAAAGCAGAACAGGCACCAGTGTTTATCCAAACCAAAACCTTAAAACCTGTGCTCAACTGGATCATTCTGTCCCACAAGAAAAGCTGTCCACAGTGATTAGCCAGATGTACTGTCAATCTTCCACTGGCATTAGTGAAGCAAATCAATGTGGATCTCGCCTGCCCCTGGTTGTAAACATGAAAAACTGAAGAGAAATGTGCAGTTGCCTCATTACTCACTGGCACAGTAAGTTATGGTTTCAAACTCTCAGTCAGTTGCGAAATATCAAGTTGTTAATGCTAACAACACTTATGGCAGTAATGTACATGTATCGTTTCATTAATTATTTTTGCTAGTGATTGAGAAATGTTTCTTTTTATTTATGACTTATAGATTAAACACCAGCAGGTTTGTGGACTGTGTTGATTAGTTTTGTCTGGATTCAAGTATGAATTTAAATTAAATGGCATAAATTCAAACTAACAGTTTAATCCATGTCTGTGGCTATAATGTGATAATATAAATGATGATGATTTGAACAGATAACGAGTTTAAGATGTAGTGGATAAAATAAGTAATGGAATGGGCAATTCTACAATTACAGACAAACATAACTAAAGCCTCTGAAGCTTTGGGTTCAGAAATATACAGATGAGAGTCATAGAACAGGCAGCACACTGTGCCTACTGAGCTTTCACAATAGATACAGAGTGATCCAGCTTCTTGCACAGTCTACACTTCCCAAATCTCAAGCATAATTTAAAATAGATATTCAGAAGTTGCATTATTTAGATTCTAGTAGGATAAAACAGTCCATTGATAAGAGCTTTTTTCTTTCAGCATGTATAATCCTCTAACATATTTACAAACATACAATCATTACATTACACTTAAGCCTTTGGTGTAGCTTTGTTGTCAGCTTTGGCTCCTGAAAGTCCATTTTCTGTATTGTCGTTCCCTGAGGAGCTCACCAGGCACTCTTTACTACAGAAAAGAGAAAGAAGCAAAGGTTAAAAGACAAGCATAATATTAAGGCTTTATTCTTTTTCTTTTGCATTGAAAGCAATAACTAGGAAGGTAGAGATAGAATAAATTAACGATGAGCTAATGGGTTGCAGGGGTGAGGGGAGAGTGACACAGGGGAGTGAAGAAAGGCACACTGGGGACTAGGAATTTAATCTATCATTAAAGAATGACCAAGCATAAGAAACATAAAAGTAAACTAAGAAAGGAATACACAAGAAAGACACCTAATAAAACTAGAATCACCTGAACCAAATTAAAACAGAAAAACGGCTGATCTAATCAAAGAAAAGGAACTAAGGAACACAGAAATTACAAAACCCAAACCAACTCAAACTACCCAAGATTCTGACATAAAGTTTTCTTAGCACTGAAACACTTGGAACTGGGACAACATGGGCTCACCTACCAGCAGACAATAACAAAAGACATACTGCTGAAGCCACAATGAATAGTTAAAAACTAATGTAGGTGTTAGAGGTGCCCAGCCAGAGCGTTGCATGGTATAGAGAAAGAGCAGCCAATCCATGTATATGGAAACTATTAGGCTTCGATGCAGATGCCCGAGGGAGGAAGACCCAGAACATGCTGGAGGGACTATATTTTTCAGCTGGTCAGGGAAAGCCTCAGGATTCCCAGGCTGATGCTTAGGATGACAGGCAGCAGCCTTTCTCTGATTAGGCTGCTGCCTCCGTGATCTGGCCCCATATCAGCAGAAGACAACCAATGGATGGTTGGAGATACTCTCCATCCTATTTCACTGTGTTTGAGGTATTTCTAAAAAGAAATCTACATGTGCAAAGCTGGCAGAGACATACCTCAAAAGACTTGCAACTATAATTAATGTTAAATAGTGGAACTACAAAGGGTTGACTCAGGTGCTGAATATATGCACAATGCCTTTGAAAAGTTTATATCTTTCTTCTTCCTTCTTCTAATTAGGTGCTATTTTGTGTTAGCCAGACATAAAACCACAAGAAAATAAACTGAAAACTCAAGTGTGAGGTAGTAATGTGACAACATGCAAAAAAAGTGTAGTTTTGCAAAGTACTGTTCTCTAGTTAGTGTCATACTCACGTCTTCTCATTACCCTTGTGTAGAACATGAAGGACCACTGCCTTTATTACCATAATGAGGATAATTAAACCAATGACTCCGCCCAGAACTGAGACAATAATGACTGTCAATGTATTGTCAACCTCCTTCACTGTAAAGAGCAAGAGAAAGAATGGCATTAACTCTGTAAGTCCTAGATACAACTTTATTTACGTGTTCCAGGTGTGTGCACATCGCTACGTGTCACATACTTTGGTCGACCACTATAAGCGTGAAGATAGCACTGTGGTTCCGGTTCTTCTCTTTTGGGTTTCTGGCAAAACAGGTGTATTCCCCTTCATCCTCAAAAGTTATGTTCCACAATAAGATAGAGATGTTGTTTGTCTTTGAGGAGCCAACAAACTCAACACGTTCATGGAAAACGTGGACCTTTGGCTCCACTTTCTCCGTAGGAATCTCTGCTTCACACAACTGTACACATAAACATCTACTTAGACAAAAAGCATAGGTTACCCACTTTATTTTCAAGAATTGTAAAAAAATTTAGTTTTCTTGGCATTGTTTCTTGCATATTACATCTTAAAACTTAAACATGAATTCTGGTTAATAAAGAAATACTTAAAAGTATAAACAGGTGTTTTAAAATGCCTGTTTTTGTGATGCAACAAAAAGGGCATGGTAAACCATTTCAAAATATTCCACTTGCATAAAATGACAATTATTGTGTGATTGTGTGCAAGTGAATGATAAACAAATACATTTGTTGGAAGAGAAAAGATAAAAATTGCTTGTTAGATCCCAGTGTTGCTATTGACACAGTCAATCGCAATGTTCTTGTAGAAAGATTTGAATATGTTACAGGTAGAGACAGGCTGGACTCTAAGTTTGCTAAACAGACAAAAGTGGAACCATAACTTTTAAAAACAGTCATTTTATTTTCTGTATAAAAACATTATGTTTTCTCAAATATTAAAACTACTCTGTGTGTGTATCTATATAATGACAAAATAAATAATCATGCCTCTGTATTTTGTTGAGGGGGTTATTGTTGTTTTGTAATCTCAAATTGTCTGTCATTTTGTCCAGTTATTTACCGTTTGCATTGTGCCACGTTAAATAAATGAAAATTTTTGTACAATGACATCCTTCTGATCTGTTCTAATCTGTCTCCAAATTCTGTCTTCAAATGTCTAATGACACAAAATGTAAGAATACAAGTACAACATAGGCTGAACTTTATTTTGGGTAAATCGGATTCATTACTATTAGTGGTAGGTGTGAGAGGATTAAATGTTGAAAATTAATTACAATGTGGATCACCAAAATATTATTTTAAGGCCGAGATGTCCAAAGTCTGCCGCAAGGGACGGTATCCATCATGTTTTAGTTGTCTCAGTACGGCCAGGGTGTTGAAGCAAGGAGAGAACTAAAACATGCAGGATACCAGCCCTTATTTACTTTGGACACTTCTGTTTTATGGATGTTTGGACTTGAGCAATGAGATTGAGCAAATAGATTGTTCTTCAGATGATTTGTACAGAGTAAATGTCACATTACTTGCAAAAAATTGGTTTGAAATTATTTACTACGTATCGTGTGGCATTTTAGAAAGGTGCCTTCAAGACAGCCAATGCAATAAACAGAGCTCAAAATTAAAAAAGGACAATAACTCATGTGGCACAAACTATTTCCCCATTAAAATTATTTTATTTTGACATGTCGGGTTGTAGCATCAGGTTATGGTAATTATTACATAACTGAGATCTTGAGCATGAGGTTAAAAGTGAAAGGATTATTGATGGTAGTAAATATATCCATATTTTTGAAGGCAAAGAAAAAAAAATAACCAAAACGGAGTACTATGTTTTAACGGACTAGTCTAGTCAAAGCCAAATTCAGTTCTAAATTTAGTTGTAAGGCAGAAACAACATAGAGAAGTGGTAAAAGGCAGTAAAAACATTTCCAAGGCAATCAACTTTCACGTGTTTGCCAAAAATAGGCCTTTAGTTGCAGGTCTGTCTCAGTTTAAAAGCAGTTTTTACTTTGAGTGGTTGTACGTACATATAATCTTTGGTTGTACCTTTAAAAAAGTTCCATTGTCATTGTATTTCCAGTTGAAGTAGAGGTTTTTGATGCCAATGCAAGATGAGTAAGTGCAGGGCAGCAGAACTGTGGAGCCATTCATTGCTTCTATTGAGGAAACTTTACCCGTGGAAACCTCCAGTCCACCAACTTCCCAACCACCTGAACGACAAACAGAAACACAACATTCAGAGAAAAATACCTAAATATAGAGTCTGACTAATATGAAATTTAACCATAAAAGAAAAAAAGGGAGGTATGAATCGCTATTGGAGTATTAAAAACACCACATTGTGTGCTACATTTTTAAATGTTTTAGACAGATTCACATTTTTTCACAACTTACATTTCTTCATCTAAAGCTAATACTAAACAGGATCTGGCAACCAACTCACCAGAAACTTTTTATTCCAACAAATCCTCAAAGTAATATTAAGTGTTTAGTTTTAAATCATTTTTTTTAAAACATATGACATAATATTTCACACTTCTGAAAAATGTACATCCCAAACTGCTTTGCACAGTGACAAATTAAACAAGAATTAAATTAATAGTCAAAATAAAGACAATAAGACATGAGATAATGTGATGAAATTCAAAGAGAAAATCAAAATACACTCTTAGAAGTGAAAACCACACAAAAGAAGTTATGTTTACAGCTTACTGTGAAGATGTGTTGTTTAACACCCATAATGTGAGCTTGTTCAACAGCTGCAATGAAATCACAAAATCCAAACATCCTCTCCTATAATGGTGGAAACTTCAAAGAGCTTACCTATTGAGAGCAGAGAATGTGGAATCCACTTATGCTGCTATAGACATGGATTGCTGGAGGGAATACTGACCGCCTTTTTTCACTCTGCTACTTTCACCTGCTATCTTCCATGATGCATTGTCTGCAGTTGTTGACCCTTAAACCTGATCTCTCTCTGTTTTTGTTTTTTCTCTTCAGAGAACTTACACCTGGCCTGCTGTAAGTTCTACTGTGAAACCTTCCTGGAAGGAGCAGCGGCTTGGCTTTTGTTGGACATAACCTCATATGCAGAAAAAGCCTTGAAATGCTTTACTAGGTACTGCCTGGCATTTTAAGAAGGGTTTCTACACTAAAGACAGCCACTGCAGTAAATGGAGCCCAAAAATGAAAAAAAAACGAAAATTATCTCATGTGGCACAAATCTTTTCCCCTGTGAACAAATTTTAATATGACATGTATGGGTTGTAGCATCTCCCCTAAGTCTACAAAATCTCACAACACAGTGGGAACACCATTTCCTTATTCATCTGTGCAAATTTATCAATGTCAGAATTTCCACCTTGCCTTACAGACGCCGGTTCCAGAAGCCCAAGGCCCTCAAAACTATATCTACTTCTTGCAAATTTCTTTTTTAATTTGTGTCCCATCCGTGATTCTGCATGTCTGCATGTATTTTTTTCAGCACTAGAAGCCTTTACTGACAGTCACCAGACAGGTAATGGGTGGAGAGAGAAGAGGGGAAGACACACAGCAAAGGTCTCAAGGTTAGGACATGAACCCAGGACGGCTGCCTTGAGGACTATAACTTCTTTATATTGGGCACTTGCTCGCACCAGCCACTGGCAGGGAGCCACAGGATTTATTACTTGTAGATAATGTGGATTGTATTCATTAGTTAAGTATCGATTGGATAAATGGCAACACAACTTGCTTATAAGAAACACCTGTAGAAAGTGCACAAAACTTGAATCTATAGAGTTCCTGATGCAACAGCTGTGAATAGAAGGAGTTAAAAAGGACAGCTCTGACTCTAACAGAGGGAATAAAAAATATGTTCTGTTTTTATTCAGAAAATAAAAACAGAATTCTAGAACTTAATTCTAGGCATTCAACTGGTGAATGCCTAGAATGAAAATCTCCATGGGGTAAGAATGATCTGAGGATAGTGGGACCCTGGTGAATTCCAGTGATGTTAGGAGTCTAGTTGGGGAGGTGGGGGACAAAACTGAGTCCAAGATTAACACTGATTAATTCCTTATGTTTTTGTTAATTTAAATTAAATTGTTTTTCTTGTTTTTGTATTACTTGGCTACTTTGTGTTGTTTAGTGAGATTTTATTTTGTTCATCTTAATATTAGTTTGCTGTTACAATGCAAGCACTAGACCAGACTAAGAAAAGTTTGACTGCTTTGCTTGTGAGTAATAATAAATAATAATAAAAAAGAATAACCTTTTTCTATTACCTTATAATGAAACTATTTTATTCAGACTTTTAAAGTACATTGTGAGTTTTAATTTTAATAGATTAGACGGGCCTATTTACCTGCTTGCGTAAAGGAATAAAATTCTATTTGTTGTCCAAATCAACATCGTGACTAAATTCTTAATCAAACATGTTCAACAATAGCCCTGCAATGGACTGCCGACCTATACAGGGTGTACCCCGCCTCTCGCCCGTTGACAGCTGGATATAGGCACCAGTACCCCTCCCGACCCTGATAGGGACTAGGGTGTAAGAAAATGGATGGATAGATGTTCAACAATAACATTTGTCTGGGTTTTTTAAATGTACAACCCTTTTTTAAGCAGTGAATGAATTGAACACTTCATTCAAAATTCCGTGACACAGGAATTTTGAATGGTCTCAATACAGCATGACTTCTCAGCACAGGTGCAGTGGTCAAGGTGTATATTATACTTATCTAGCATTCCAGAAGTCTAGAGAATACTTACTTACACTTATTTAGCTACCCAGAACAGGGATTAGAACTTGGAACGCAGAAAAAGTACCTTAGCAGCTACTTTGTGACTCCTATTCTACCAACCCAGAAAAGGAATTAGACCAGAGAACACTTACTTATACTTATCTACCAACCCTGAATAGGAGTATCTAGTTTATTTACTTTGGATCAACATTATCAGCTTTTTCTTCTTTTGCTTTCTTTTGGTTTGTTATTTTGTTGTATTTCCTTTTAAATCCTGTAAGGCACTATTTATTGCCTTGTTGCTATTTATTGAACATGTGCTATATAAATAAAATTACCTTTACCCTTATGCTAACTTGCAGAAGGAGCGACATAAAAATGAGTAATCAGAATCCCTAAATAGAAATGAACTGCAAACAAATGTATGCTGATGTCCTATGGTACTGTGGTGTTTCACTTTTTTTTTTTCTCCAATTTCGAAAAGCGCTGGGTGAACTCTGTTGGCATTCAAGTCTTGCTAGATATGTTATGTTGGTTTTGGTATGACAGACTGTTTCTCTGATGTCTCTCCTACTCTCATGGATCTATTTATAAATGCTGTCCTCGACACTGAACTGTCCAGGATCACATTGCACTTGGACATGTTTTGTGAACATGTTGTCTGGATGTCTTTTCATCCTGCGCATAAACTTGTATAGCAAGTTTTAAATGATCACATTGGTATTGATCTTTGGGATTTCTCTTTTTTTCATGAATGGAATCTGTGTAACTTATGAATGTTACTACTAAAATTTATTTTGTCAATATATAATTACTTTACATTCAATACTGTATATGTTGTCTATTGTTTGTTTGAAACCACACTTAGAGTTTTATTATGACAAAATACCTGTTTACATTGTGCAAAATATGACTTTCTAGCATGTAGCCTAAGAAACAATACCTGTAAATATTGCAAAAAAGAGAATTTTAAAATTAATGTTTGCTAAAGGTGGAGATTATACTAAGAAGGTAAAGCCAGTAATTTCAGATGATTAAAAAACCTTTAGCATTTGATCTCACTTTTAAAACATGCTGTGACTAATTTTCCATTTGGAGTAATTATTTGTAAAGGATTTGGGAGCAGATTTGAAGTCAAAATGTTTCATAAAAACAAATATTTTTCAGAAACCAAGCAAAAGTCTCATTTTTAAGTATTACATAAGTTCTTCCTTATCATCAAGTGGAAGCATTATCGTTTACATGTGTGAAAAGCGTGCCACTCCTTCAGAAATAGATTTCATGCCCCTGTTGCTTCAGAGCTCTTCACTATCATTTATCTCCTTGTTCCCTTTCTCTTTGCCGCACTCTCCTGCCTTATTCAGTCTGTGCTGATATCACCTTTAGACTTACATCATTAGTACAGTGTGTCTGATCATACTTGCATGTGTGTGAACAGGCAGTACATATATTCACAGTTGTGAGCTTGTGCACATTTGCAATACCCTGGTATGTTTGATATTTTTAGCCCCACTATCAAGTATCTACTTGTCCCATTTGGGAAACATCAATATGTGAATCACTGGTGGGAGGAAATGCAGCTAACAGTGTCTATGTGCCTGTGTCCTTCACTGAATATCAAGGTGAGTTTTTTTTTCCTCAAGTAGGCCAAAGACTTAAGGGTTAATGTATTTCTGAGTGAACCCATAGAGAACTGGCTGAGGACACTATTACCTCTATGACTGGGAGAAAAAAGGCAGAAGTGATAGGAATGTTGGGAAAGCAGAGAAAGACAAGAAAAATCTAAACAAACAGAGAATAAAAGGCAATGGAGGTGGCACAGTGTGAGAAAAGTCTCTGAATTGGTATGGATGGTGGAAGTTTACCAAGGTGAATGACTGACAGTGCAAAATCATTACATCAACAGCTAAGTAACTTGTTTAATTGGAGCTACTAGTGTTGGACAGGGTAAGTTTACATTTACTAATCGCACCAACACACTACGAGAGTGTAATTATATCTGCACAAATGACCATCGCCATGTAGTGGATCACATTTACTGTACATGTCTAGCTACTCATAGATAGGGTAGCTGCTCAGACTGGGAATGTAACCTATTTTCTTCCAAAAACATTTGGAATATTTTATTTATAATTTATTTTCGTAAAAAAGTAAAACCTTGTTTACAGAGACAAATACTTGAACTATTCAACTGAATAGTTATTTTCTTGAGCGTACAAAGTGCTGATAAAATCTTGTGACAGTTTGACAAAATATTACTAAATACAATAACACATTCTAATTATTTGCTAAAACAATCTAAGCCTCACCAAGATTTCCTATCCCATTTCAAAAATTGAGATTTGTTTAGTTAGGTTTAGATATTAAAACTAAAAATACTTGGTTACTGCAGTAAGTCCTCTGTAATTTGTGTTACATGGGTAAAACATAATAAATGAATGGTTAAAGCAATAAAAAAATATAGTACAAGTGTGAACATGTCTGAGAAAAAAGGGTCCAAGTGATAGGGAAAGGAAGTTTGATTGCCTGAAGGGAGCTCAAGGTAAAACCACAGCTCCTTCCCATTGAAAATAATCAGTTGAAGTGTTTAAGGCATGTTATCAGGACGTCTCCTGGCCACCTTCCTTGTGAGGTTATCCCACTAAGATGATACTGTGGGACAGACACAAGATGAGATATGTATTCCTTCTCACCTGGGAATGTCTTGGGATAACACAATAAGTCAGATTGTGCTGCTGGGGACCTGACCTGGTCTCAGATAAGTGGGAAATATGAATGGATGTTTGGATGGTGAAAGTATCTTTTAACCAAACTCTGCGAATACTTCCATACATTTCACACACATTTCTGAGTACAATTCAGAAAATGACATGAAATTGGTGGTTGTCAAACTAGGTATAAAATGTCCTTCTGCTGGGTATGACACATGGTTGGTACAGAACATCCCACAGTAGTCAGTCCCATTTCATACCCAACTTTCTCAGATGTGACCATAGCCACAAGTCCAAATAGCAAAATGATTAGCACTCTCACAACACACTACAACAACATTGAAACTTTGTAAAAAAACAAAAAAAAAAAAGAGAACCCTTACGTGAATAAATTATGTTCATACTGCAATAAACAGAACATGCTATAGGACAGCAGAGCATAGGGATGTAATGCCTTCTCACGCCAAAAACTGAGAAGGCTTGATGTCTTTATGAAGTGAGAGGGATTTTAGGCAGTTGTTAAACCTAAGGACAGCAAAATTAAGAATACTTCATAAACAAATGAACAGCTAGTTTGAGATGGTTTAACTTGTCATTTTCACAGCTGTGTCAGTTAAGGGCTGTTTTTACCTCATGAGGTCATCATAAGATATTTTTGTGAGCTAAAAGTCCTGCCTCAAATCTCAAATTTAGGGATGAAGGGCCACTGGTGGACATGTAAAACAAAATTAGGGTGGGGATGAACAAAAACTCAGATCGTCACTGCACCACTACGTCACTACCAGTAATATGATTGCACTTAGTCATCCACTCGGTGCATATTGAAAGTTAGCTTCCCTTTTCTCATGTTCACCAGGTAGCACTTGTGAATTAAGGACATACAAAGATAATCATTTAGCCAGTGGATAATACAGTTCAGCAACTAAATTCCAGAATGTACAAGTTCAGATAAGACTCAAAGTTTTATGTTCTTCATCTCGCTGTCCTGATCATCTTTGACAGCGTCATAGCACAGAATAATGAAGAATTATACATTGCAACAAAAGTGAGCCTCCCACCCACTTTCATCAAGGCCAAAACAAACTGAATAAGTGTTATGGGGGTTAAGGACAGACTGCCAAGTTTGATTTAATCAATTAAGGGAAGTCATACTGGTTGAGTTGAACCCACTAATACAGAGAACGAGAAACATAATGTTCTAGTGTAAAGTAAAAATGTCTAGAAAAGAAGAACACCATGTCACTCAAATGTTTAGAGGGGAGTAGGGTTCAACTCACCAAGCAGTAGCACAAGTATAAGACCAGCGTGGAGCAGATCCCCTGATCGCAGCCGACCAGAGACACTCAAACCGGTGCTGTCCACTGACGCCATGACACCAACACCACCTGCCTGCCTGCCTGTCTGTCTGTGGTCCCGTCTGTTCCTCTGTAAGCCCACAGTGTATGTCCTTGACAAACAGCCTTCTTGTCCACCAGTGATAGGTTTTGTGTTGGACTTATGTGCCTCTAGAACAAGGTGGGACACTGAGCTGTGCAGCTAAGAGCAAGATTCTGGACTCCTGTTTGCAGTCCCTCCTCCTTTCCTCCTCCCCTGCACCCTGTCCCAGGAATGAGCAGAGATGGGAAGCACTGAAGAGAAGAGCTCTCCTCTGTCCAGTTGTTCTCCAGCAGCCAGGGAAAAGAAAAAGACAGGCGGGACAATGCAGTAGTAGAACGAGGAGACTCTGTCTGTTCCCCTCCCTCCTCTCTGTCCTCTGCCGCTGTTCGGTAAAGCTGAAAATCCAAGAAATCACACTGTGAGGGAACAGGCAGAGATGAGACGTGAGGCAGAGCGGCGTCAGCAGCACCTTAACAGTGCAGTATCAAGTATCCCTCTCTGCTCCAGCAGCAGCAACAGCTAGAGAAGCAGCCTGGCCAGCAAACCTCACTGGGGGAAACATAAGCTGCAGGACGGGTGGAGGAGAGCACGCATGAGGCACAGAGGGATGCTGGAGCAGAGCCAGCAGCGAGGGTAAGAAAGCAGAAAGTGCACGGAAAGCCGGCACAGAGAGAAACGAGCAAGAGAGAAAGAGAGATAGCTACTGCAGAGATGGAGGTGAGGAGAAAGCAAGAGAGAGAGAGAGAGAAGGAGGGGGACACAGTAATCGGTATGAGTGAGGGGTGACGTCTGCTGCCACATGGAGGCACACACATGTAAGCATCCTGCAGAGTAAGGCTGAATCAGGTCTCACCGTGGAACGTGACCTGGGTGCTTTTCTCTTACAACACGCCAGTCTTTTAGCTGGACCCTTAACTCATGGCTACACCTGCATGCTTCTCCCATTTCACACTTCTACAATACTCCTATGTTGGCAGGATAATTTATTGGCAAGCTCTGATTTTGTCCCCTGGCATTTTCTCAAACAATAAATCAAGTTTTATCTCCAGTTTCTCTTTTCTCTCTTCAGTTGTATGATATACTTTCATAATTGGTAGACACCAGCACTACACTGATTCTTCCAATGTCAGCATGCAGTTTTCATTTGATCTTCATCTAATTTTTTACTTTTGTCACAATTAGCCTAAGAAGTCCCTGCTAAAGATGGCACCAGATAGAATTTACCAGCAAAGAATTAATTTACTTTTACAAATATAAGTCTACATAGTGTAATCAGTTTATCACTACGTAACTATGGATCTACAATCACAATTATCAACGAAAGCTATTCTTAAAATGTATCTGAATAACATGGCAATAGTGAAAGAGACTTTCTAACCACATCTTTGTTAAAGAGATGGTTTGATTTTTTTTCATCACTGAAAATCAATGTGGAACTTTTACTGTGAAAAGGAAAATGTAAGCATATCTGGTCAGAGTATCTGGCATTTACACCACCTTACTTTCCCCTCAGATCTTTAGAATTGGCAACAAGCAAGATCTAATGTCATTAACCTTACAGAATCACTCATGTAAATAGGCTGATGAAGCTAAACCTTTTCATTTACTATCTGTCCACAGGACGAGCAACTTAGTGATTTCAAAGCAAGTTTGAAGCAAAAGTAAAATTTAACTGGAAGTTGACAAGAGGGTTTACTCACAAGATGAAGGAAAACCTGAAGCAAAAACAGTTGAGATCTGGAATGTACATGAACTGTCAAAGCAGACACAAAACCTTTTTCTCATTGCTTGACACTGAATCAGGCTAAACTTTTCCTGGTTTAGGTAAGTTTGGAATAGTGAACTTACTTCTGTTTTCTAGATGTTGGAATAATCAGATATTTTTTAATATCCTTTTTTTCAAATTTGGAAAGTCTTACTATTTGGCAAGCTGTATGTTTGGGGTATCCTTTCACAAAATTCTCATAGTTGGCTTGGATTGTAATCTATTTCTTTTGACAGAATTGGGTAACCAATTTGACAGTATGTTTATAGTCAGTGTATTTGGAAGACCCTGTTCTGCCCAACCATTAACTTCCTGGCTGATGTCTTTGGATTCGGCTTCAGTATTCCCATATATTGTTCTTTCCTTGTGATACCATCTATTTGTGCAGAGAACAACCACAATGGCCAAATACTTTAAATTTTGTTTCAGCAGAATGCAAAGGTTAGGACCTTTATCTCTACATGAATTTTCCAACTGGAATTGATCTTTTTATTTTGCTTCTGAAGTAGTGGCCTTTCCGTTTGTGAGTAGCATGGTCACTGCCTTCTCGTGCTATCCTGCTTGATTCAAATCTGTTTTTTTTTTACTGTTTGGTTGGATTCCTCCAGCAGAATTTCTACCAGCCCAATCAACGAACAGAAGAAGACGTTGTGAATGATGTCATTGATTTTCTGCTCTGTTTTAGAATTATAGTCTGCTTGTAGTTTTAGAAATGGCAGCAGAGGAAGTGAATGAAGCTGTTCAGTCGATGTTTACTTCCAAATATTGAATTTACATTTACAGCTGCCTTGTTTGGCTAGGCACTTCTGTCTTCGCAGTGGAGGGCAGTTGTTTAAAACGCAGGCACTTCCCGGTAGCATCATAGTATCGAACTGGTGTATTACATACATCACGGCCAAACTTTAGCGATTGGGTAAAATTTTAAATCTCAGCAGAGTCCATGCCTCCAGGAAGCAACCGCCAATAACCTTAACTCTTAGTACGAAGCAAAACGTAGTACAAGGGTCAGGTTTTTACCAGGTTGACACTTCAGAACATGTCATTACAGGACTTGTTCCACTGAGCCACACATTACAGGGTCGAAGTTGCATTAAATCAGGTTCATTTCTTGGGCACAGAAACCATATACTTTCTGAATAGTATGACGACTGGACGTTCCATTTGTGTGAAAACTTTAAAATGTATCAACAGATGAACTTACCACCTTCAGTGGAATTTGTACCCACTAATGATGTCTATGCAGATTTTTTTTCCCATGACCTCTTACAAGTAAGCAGTATGTTTGAGATGGGCTCTAGAAGTACATTGCTGAGCTTGCTTCCAAAAAAGTCAGATGTTTTGAATAAACCTATGAGAAGCTTAGAAAATCATGACATCATCATATAGATTTTCCAAATTTTAAAGGCATGTTAGTCTTTGTGTATATAAACTTCAGAGTTTAAATAAAGGCATAGAAAAACAGTAATTATTTTGGTAATTCTAACTTACCTTTTGACAGGAAAAGTTTATTCTGAAATAATGCCAGGCAGTAAAAAAAAAAATAGTTTCATGTTTTGTATAATCTATGTAGACTTCTTGTTTTAATACTTTTAACATTTTGCACAACTTCCTTCGGTTCGTGATACAACCTCTCTCCTCTCTACAACGTTACAGTATACAGAAAAAGGAAAGCTTATTCTTTCCTCTCTTTGCATAATCTTGGGTTCTTTGTTTGTCAACCACTGATTTCAAACTTTGCTGAGTTTTAAAACTAAGCATGAGCAAATTTTGTTTTGTATCTATTTACTGGTCTTTTTTCTGATGTATAAAAATAATCTGAAAACTGGTTTTCTTAAAATAATCCCAGAAAATCTTTTGTAGTGGGCCTGTGGAGAAATGGAACTGATAGTTCTGTGTGGTAATTCAAGTTATGTGTTTTGCCATACTCCTCACAACGTTCACAGTACATAACCAGTACCCCAAATGTTTTACAAAATCACAGTGAGAAACTGTGCTAATTTTTCCATTAATAAACTCCTCAAAGAAAGCAGACAGAGCCCATGTGCCCTCCTGTTCTCTTGCAAGATGCAGAAAAGAATCTAGCTGGGGCTCATAGACAGACCTATTAAGAAAAGTTAAAAATATCAAGCTTAGAAACGGACCATACCTACTCCCTCCTGATGAGTTTGTTGATTTGACCAAACCACATGATTTATACCACTATGTCATAAATAGTGTTTCTATTTACATTGGAGGAGATGTAAGAGTATAAGACTACATGCTTGCCAGTTTTTCATATGGTAGGTTACATTATGGTGGGGCCTTTTCACCGGGGATACCAATGATTAGATGCGTAGCTTAACCATAATGCAATATTTCATTGCATCTTACTAAGTTTATTTATAATTAAGTATATGAACGTTATCTTGTAGAAAGTTTTCACTGCAAATCTGTGATTACACTGAGGGCTGTCAGTCCTCTTGATTGGTGCATGCTGTCCATCGCTGTCTTCATTCCTCATCAAAAGACACACAACAAAAAAAAAACTGTTTGATTTGCATTCTTGAGTCATTGAGCAAAAATCTCAAATTAGGTTTGAATAATTCGTCTTTTATTGTAAAACAATCTAGTCCAAGTTTGTAGATCCATAGCCTGACCTCTATTCAAAGAATTAATAACTTCAACACCCATCAACAAAGTAAACCCCATATGAGATATAGTCAAGAACAAACAAATACAGCAATTCATATTTAAATCTATATATTTTATCCAAATCAACAAACCTCTGACTTTATAGAGCTGGTGACACTTGCAACAGTTATTTATTTATATTTAACAAGGAGCAGATGGCTGGCAGGATTAGATTGTAAATGATATTCCAAATAACACAGAAAATTGTCAATTCATCATCAGAAAATGCAGAGTATGGTAAAACTGCAAACCTAACAAAGAGCCCCATTATTTCACTGGAATAGATGTAATGATATCACCTTCCTTTCCATTAGAACTACATCCATTTTTCTTTAGCTTCTTTAAGTAAAAGAGCTTCTTTAAGTAAAAGAGTGTTTAGCATGTGAAAGTTTTGGTAGTGACAAAATGTATAAAAGTTCAGGAATTATTAGTACTTTTGCACCCTGGTAAAAATCAGCTCCTTTTTCTGCGCTTCGCTTCGAACAGAGGATCTGAATTCTCGATCATTGAGAAACAATTTCACGTTATCCAATCTTTAACATTTGCACGTCAGGTACATATGCGCCAATTGTGTGCTATGAAGCT
The DNA here is from genome assembly GCA_903067095.1 of Girardinus metallicus. NCBI lineage: Eukaryota > Metazoa > Chordata > Actinopteri > Cyprinodontiformes > Poeciliidae > Girardinus > Girardinus metallicus. The sequence continues at coordinate 43,918 of CAEGAE010042824.1, forward strand.
TACCCGAAATTGCCTGCACTGTAAACAACCATCCCTCATTGCTAAGAAAGAAGTGCCGAGCTCAACAAGGCAGCCATTAATGTTAATTAAATTTTTGGAAGCGTGGCCAGCATGGACTGAATACCTTGCTTGACTTTCTCTAATGCTAAATCTGCAGGCAGACTACAATTCTAAAAGAGCGCAGAAAGTTGACGTCATTGTTCGCAACTTCACTTTCTGTTTACTCAGTGGCCTGGTTGAAATTCTACCAGAAGATTCCAAATTAATGGGAGAACGTCTAGACTGTGTTTAGAAGGAAGATTACAATCAACCAGTATGGTAGGTAGGAAGCTAGTGGCCAGGCTAATAGTTTTTCAAGGCACTTTCTTCTTTCCTTTTTTTCAAGGAAGCATGACCTTCCGAGCTCACACATCCGTAATTTGTCAGGTAATCCATCTCTTGGAGTTTAATGTCATTTTCAAGTTCAAACGTATTTGGAGTGCAGTGATAGATGCTGACATGAATGCTTTACTACCTTTTGTGGCTTACAGGCAGTTTTGCAGACACAAGGTGAAACTAAGCATATTATATTATACTAACACTTGGCCTAACAAAGATAAAGACAGAGAAATGCTTGCACATAATAATGAGTGAGGATTTGTCTTTGCATATTCATGCTGACACGGACTCAGTCGCCTGTGAACACCTGTCTCTTGACAGGATGACCTTGGAGCCTACGTATAAAAGGATGTAAACTGATTGGAAAAAAATCATTAAAAGACCAAGAGTGGAGGATATGAGTAAGAAGGGAAAATAAGAGTTCAGGGTAAAGACAGAATGGGAACAAGAAAAAAAAAGAGGTAAAGGTGGACAGGGCAGCATGAAGTGTGGGAGGGATGGAGGCAACTAGAGCCAGGGGAGGAGAGATGACAGGAGGAAGAGGAGGGAGGTGAGTTTAGAGGCGGAGAGATGCAGAGAGTCGAGGAGCTGTTTCTGGGACGGCCAAAGCAGCGAAGTGCTGCAGTGAAGCCGACCAGATGAGCTGGCCCGTATACAGCTACTTGCTCAGAGAGTTGCAGCACTTTCCTTTTTTTCCCTCATACCTTCATTTCTCACCATCTCCACCTCCTTGATTAACCTTCACATCACCCCACACTTCGACCTTCGCTATCCCCTCCCCCCTTCCCTCTCTCTTTCTCTTAATGCCAGCCGGTGAGTGAGCAGATTTCAGAACGCATCTGAGAACAAGTAGGGTGGGCCTCTTTTTCCCTGTCTTTTTCATTTGTTTTTCTTTTATTTCTCTGGGACGATCGGTCTGTCACTCTATGTATTTCTTAATACTGTTTTTTTTTTTAACCTCATTTTATTTTTTTCAGTGCCAATAGTCATATTGGCAGTTGTTCTTTCTTTTTTTGTGTGTCTTTTTTGTATCACGAAAAGTCCTGTGTTGCTTTTGTGTTTGTATCTGTCATTTTGTGTGTCTGCCGATGGGAAGCAACAACCAGAGGTGAGTCCTGTCCAACATTAAGAGCAGATCTGAAGTTTAATGGTTAGTACACTTCGAAACCTACTTTGGAAGTTGGAGTTGTAAAGTGCTCAATGTTAGTGCTGACATATGAGAAAAATCTGCAGACTATGCAACTGTACATTCATAGTTGGAGGTTTGAACTTATTTAAAAATGCCTGTAATTTACCTTACACTCAAAATCTTTTGGCAAAAGGATGTCAATGTATTATATTGCAGGGTATCTATACATAGGAGATGGAAATTCATTCACCATTGTCTTTTATATTCTTTTATTACATAATTCAGTTAAAACACTGGAATTTGCTGTTTAATGACAGATGTGCCTACAATTATATTTCAATATAGAGTGACGTATTTTCTTGTGAAGTATGGTATCTTTTCTTCATGTGCATAATTCATGTTGGTTGCTTCAAATTCTTGCTTAGGTTTTATTATTTTTTGCAATCTCTTCATCAAACTGATGTCTGTGAACTGTCCTACTTTTCTTGTGCACCTGTGCTGTTGGTCCAGTCTGTAGCATTTAGACTGATGCAATATGAAAGTCACAGCTAACTTTACTTTGATATAAAGTTATTTGTTTTATCAGCAGAACCCTAAAATAGTTTTCTTCTTGAGGCTTTGGCAGAGAGGATTGTCTTCTACTTAAATGTTTAATGGTTTATCCTTGACCCCAGTGGTCTTATATCATGCCATTACACATTTCTGTTTTACTGCTGGTTTCAAGTTCACGATCACCAAGCAAATTTTAATACCACATAAATATAACCAGAGTTAATACAGTTAGTTTTCAAATGATTTATTTTGAAATCTGCCTTGACTAGGTCACTTCAAAATGTTCTCCTTGTTGTCTTTTTAGTCTTCAGACTGGAGTTTCTGCTTTGCTTTAGATCATCAACCTGCTGCATTTTCCTTTTGAATTTTCTTGTAGAAAATAGATTTAATTGTTTTAACAATTACAGTAAACTGTCCAGGTTATAAAGAATCACAGCAACCCGGACAATCGCACTTCTACCACCATGATTGATTGTTGTTCCTTTTCTGAAATGCTGTTAGCTTCTGAAGGTCTTCGTCTTTGCGATAATAAATAAGTTTTTTATGATCTGTATTATGATTAATAAATAGTATTATTTTTTTGGTTAGCAGTGATTTTGACTTTACGTCACTATGGATGTAATTTTTGCCCTGTCATTTCTTACTGTTAGATTATGAACATTATTCATAGAAGTTCACACCCAGCAGGACTCCAGAGTTGCCTAATGTATTGATTTTATAACCATGCCTTTTATTGTTCATCTTAATACTTTTCACTCACATTGTTGACCTCTTTGAATTTGTGTTTTTGTATGAGCAAACTCATAGACATTGACTATAACTTAGGCAAGTGAGAACTGCTGGTCTTTAGATATTGTGGAGTTTTTGAGATCTTGTGGCTGAGTCATCAACATGCTCTTGGTCTAATTTTGGTAGAATAGTCATTCCTACGAAGATTTACGACTGTTTCATATTTCCAAAGATTCTATTTAAGTGATTTTTTTTTAATTCTACATGTCTGGTTGTAATCAGGTCTGGTCACCAGTTATACTGAACCAAAAAAAGGTTACTCAAAGTTATTTTGTGATTTAGCAAAGGGGAAAATTATATGTTATATTAAAGGAAATAAGAATGTGAATATTACAATCTTATAAGAATAAGGTTTGAGGCTGGAGTTCTTTTTCCTTTAAAGATCAGTTTTTTTTTTCTCTCCACTGTTGCTACATGCATGCTCAGCATGAAGAACTACTGTAAAGTCAGTGACTCAACACAATTGATTTCCTGCTGTTGCTTTGTGCTTATTCAGGAGGAAAAAACACTATGCGTTAATGGCTTGATGCAATCTGCTGGTTTTTCTTAGAAACTGTTTAAACTACTTTGAATAATTGAGCTTACTGCTCTGTTTGATAAGTAGGATCAATTGGAAAATACAAATTACTTTTTAGTATAACATCTTACATTTGTTGGGAACTGGTGGTGCACAAATACACCAAATTGAACTAAATAGGAAATTTAGGTAAAGGTAAAGTTATTTATGTAGCACATTTTCAGCAACAAAGCAATAGAAAGTGTTTGTATTGCCTATATAAAGAAATTTACTCAATGTATTTAAGAGTCAGCTTTGCCAAAACAAGCAACATACAAATAATGTAAGGAGGCAAATGCTTTTTCTTGACACTGCAATGTTTTTGGAGTGTTGTCATTGCAATGGTTGTAACAAGATTGTGATATTCACATGAGGTCAGCATAGCCAGTCCCCCTTTAATTATCATATCACCAATCCATGCTGGTGTGTTTTAGGTACAGATGCTGGACAGCAGGCCACTGTTGCCACACAACTCTACTCACTGAACCACCGAGTTTAATAAACTACCAGCACAAAATTGAAGTTTTAAATTTTACCCAATAGCTAATGTTTGCCGGTGACATATGTTATGTGCCAGTTCGACAATAAGAGACTTACTGAAAATTGTCTGCGCTGGAAACAACTATCCTCCACTGTAAAGAAGAAAAAGCCGAGCTACAGCTGTTAATATTAAGTCAATATTTGGAAGCGTAGCCAACACGGACTTAACGGCTCTGTTAACTTCTTCCACTACTGTTGCTACAACTACAGGCCCACTACAAAATCAACATCATCATTCACAATTTCTCCTTATTTTCGCTGATTGGGCAGGTAAAAAAAATAAAAATCTACTGGAGACAATCAAAGTCAAGGGGAGGCAGCCCAGACTGCGTTGCAAGCGAGAATTTGTTCTTATGAGTGAAATGGCCAGGATAGTTAGCTTAATACTGAACCTCATGAATATCATGAGAAACTAGTAGTGTGTTTGTAACAATACATGATCACAGGACTGTTTCTTAATCTGCGTTCTAATTATATGATGTGATGGAACTTTTTTAGAAGCACCACAAGTCAAGCATCACCTTGGTGTCAAGTAACATTCAAAGTGAAAAAAAAAAAATAGTTTGTGGAAATTAATTGCCAGAGGTGAGATAAAATAATACAAAATCAAAAAATGTTATTGTAGTAATATTTTTCTGTTTATTTCTTTTTGTATGGAAATACAAGACATCCCATCATAAACAGTGTGGTATATGACATCATACAGTATAGATCAGTATAGACATCATACAATATAGACATTCTTTTACCCCACATAATATTCTGCCATCCCCTCCTGATCTACAGAACATGCGTGGATACACAGAAAGCAATGTCCTCAAGCTAACACAAATTTGAATTTTTTCCACTGAAACAACTCTGAAACAAAAGCTGTGATTTGTGTGTAAACAAATCACAGCTTTGTACTGACTGCTAACAGCTCAGTTGTCTAATGCTAATTAGAGGTCTTTGAAAACTGCATGTAATTATGACTATATCAATGTTATATCATAATGTGCACATTTAAATACATAGGTTCAACCCACTTTTCAAGTAATAGATTTTCCCAACCCTTTCTACTATTTTTACATAAAAATAGGGGGAAAAGAAAGTAACTCTTTTTTTATTTTGTACAGTTCTCTTGTTTTGTATTGCACTCATAGATTTTCTCTCCATGGAAAAGTGTGTTCTCTTCCTGTAAAAAACAGCTCCTAAATGACTTATTATTAAACTCCAAACTTCACCTCAGCCCACGCAAAACAATAAATTACTAAGCTTCAGCTAATAAGCAAGTGACATCCAGAAGATACCATATAGTTCCAAGGTGATTCTAATGGAACAACAGTCGATATTACAGGAAGTCACTAAATAGCTGGGTGTACCAGCTATTAAACTACTTGTCTTTATTTCTATACTTAAAGGAGTGGCTTGGTAATAAAAACATTTAGAACCCATCAATAAAAGAAGATAGGATTATTTTAATCTTAGCTACTGAACTCATGTTATTTTTTTTCTTAGAACTGCAGTTAATTTTTTTCAAATCTAACAATAAAGTTTAAACTATTTGCACTTTTGCAAATCCAGTTTCCCTTGGCTCACATTTTCTTGCCATATCTTATTACCAGCTGAACTTCACAAGTATTTTATATACATTTCTGATTTTTTGCAGTGAATAGTCTTTGAAAATAAACTGCACATGGCAATACATAATATAGCTCATAGGATTTTTTAAAAATATTTTCAAATATATTCAGTTTCATAGGTAACAGTTACAAGAGGCAAACTAATCACAATAAAGTGCATATAAGTTACTGACACTAAATTATATGTGCAGCTAATGCATGTCACAAAAATAAATAAAAAATTTACAAAGAGTGATACTGACTGCTGAAGCAAATGTAAGCTTAAACATGCAGTGACTCACATCGCTATATGTTTTCATATCAAAAAGAAGTGTTGTTATCTTCATATTAGATATTTCTTTTGATATGTGAAATGTGACATGCATTTATGGCAGTGCTTTAAAATGTGCATGCTTCAGCTGCCAAAACAATTAATTTTACTAGCTTTGGTGGATAATTAAATCTCACAGATAAGCAGGTTTATTAGCACTACACTGTGTGCTCTTTCCAGTCAGTTTATTAACAGAATGTAAAGCATTCTGTTGTTCATCATTTGGTATTGTTTTGTAAAATTACCGCTGCTAGTACTAAGATCTTATGGGTCCCTGATATGCATTGTTATTACTAAATAACCATTGTTTATGTGTCTTTATTTCATGACCTTTATAAAATTTTACGACATTTATTAACACCATGATTGTGGACGTAATGTGAATGTTTTTTGTTTGATATGTTTCTGGCTGGCAAAGAAAAATGTAATCTGGTTTTGAATATTTCACTTCGTCTGACACTACATAATTCTCATTCCTAGAACAAATGAGAATAATTTTGAGTGAAATGACAATGTGACTGTTCAATCCATTCAACCTCCAGGTAATATTATAGTAAGTTTTTATTCTAAAGTTGTTTTGTTCTTTAAATAACTGTGTAAATTCAGTGTTGTCACATACAAATGTGTGTTTTCTAAGGAACTCTTGCAAAAAGGCCGAAAATAGATGTATATTTTGTTGCAGTAGCATCTGTCATAGAAAGGTTTGTAAAAGTCATATCTTTAATTTTAGTAATTTATATGAAGGGAGGTAAATAGTTGTTTTTGACAAAATCACTAGTCCAAAAAAAATCAGACACTTTTTACATTCTAATTAGTTATGTGAGTGCTGGAAAAAAATACTTCTTAATCAAAAATGTTAATGTTTCCAATTGGCTAAATTCAAGAGACCAAAATCGAACCTTTATACAACAATCACCCTTCGTCATTAAACGAAAAATATGTATTACTCTGTTCACAGTCAAATACAGTAGCGGATCTGACATGCAGTTGGCCTGGTTCTCTTCTGAACTTATTGGAATACCAAAATGTTTTTAATAAGAATCTTTTGGACTCTACCAGAAAGTTAAAAATTGGTTCTCACTGGGTCTCACAAAGCACAGAAATAATTTATTGTACACAAAAGAATCTTTCTTCCAGAGATATCACAATCTAAATCCCAAAGGAAATCTTTGGAGTAGAGTTAGTTCAAGAGAAGCAATAATTTTACCAACATTACTTCTGCCTGAAAGTTAATGTTTCCGAGTGGCTCAGCCAGAGACTCAAATCAAATCTGATACTAAAGGGAGCTCAATATTACGGTGATAACTTGAAGTTCATTACCAAACATAAATGGTCAAAATGCCTTTTGAAAAGATAGTCAGTATTTATAGGAATCATCTTTTAGAGTGCTTTGTTATATTTTGAGAAACAGCCTTCTTTCATTTAGTATCATAAATAAACATTATGGTGAAAAAAACTGAAGATCATACCTAAATTTGCATTGAGTATTAATAACTTAATTGTATTTACTATTATGGGAATAATCCTATAATATTTTCCCCACTGCATCCAAGTATTCAAAATAGAGGTTGTTTTTGTCAGTGCAAGGTCATATTACTGCAGGAAAAGCTAATTTTCTTCTAGACTTTATTTAAAACTTTACAAGGCAGGCAACACATTTGTCCAGGTCTATATCTCCTTTTATGAAAGAATTATCCTAACTTTAAAGGAATTTTTTGTATGGTGGGTTTAGGCCATGATATAATAATATAAAATAGTATAATCTTCACCAGAAATATAATGAGACATTATTTTGCTGTTTGTATTAAATCTGATAAAGTGCTCTGGACCACAACTCACATAATATTAACCAGGTCACTTATTATATAAAAAACATAAATGTATCACTAACCTCTCAATGAACATTAACAAAGACAATTAATAAAAAGTGACAATGAAAGAAGACAGTGTGCATACAGGTCCAGAAAGTTTTAGTCTCTTCCCATGATTGCTTCTAGCTTTCCCACTGACTGTAGTAATGTCATTAAAATGCCACCTTCAAATCTCCTATATAAGACACAGTTCACCTTTGGAGTTTTTCTGTACTCTTTTTATATTATTTTTATTTTTTAAATATCTAAAAAAGGTAAGAAGTCTATTTCACTTAAACAATTTAAAGAGTCAAAGATAAAGGTGAGAGTGCAAAGAGCGTACCATAATCATCAACTTGATTAAATCGGCGCTACTGTAAATGCGATTAGCTGTATTTGTGCTTTTTCCACTGTGACAAAAAATTGTCTCCTCTAAAAAGGCCAAATGAATAAAGGCATCTGATTTGTCAAAAGTTCATAATTGTTGGAATGTTTGAGAATAATCTCTGGCTCAGACATGAGTAGACATTACTGGCACAAAAACATAGTTTGGCTGAGTTGTTAAGCAGCTGCTGACCGGCTGTTATCACAGACGGTCAGTAATACTAATGCTAACTGCATTAGCTACAACTAGATATGAACTGAAAAAAGCTTAGCTGAGCACAATGCAGGATCCCTTGGCCTTATATTATGTAAACTCATAATATCAACATGTTGCTTTCATAAGCCTATCACCAGACATTGATAAGATTACAGCTTTTGATGTTTTTCTTTGTTCTCCTTATATTGCAATAAGATCTAAAATTTGCTATTGGAAACAGTTTATGGTAACATAAAGTTCCATTTTTACCACCAATAATCTTTTAGCCTGCTTTGCAAACCTCTATTTTTTGTTCTGAAGTACTTGTGAAATTTGTCTTATCTGAACAGCAGTGCTGCTGGATTAAAATAAACCTTGGTTTTCTTCATTTGGCTTGATCTATCCTGAACCTTTCGACATAATGCCTCAGACTCTGCTGTAAACTTTGAGAACTATAAAAAAAGAACAATAAATAAATATAGACACATTGTAATTTTTTAGCCAAAAGATATGTTTTTTCTCTGTTATTGCATTCTTGTAACTTTTAACTGGCTTTGAGTCCTCAAACACTATTTTCTTGAATTTACTCAAATTACCCAACAGCCAAGGTGATTTATGTATACCAGTACTAACTGTCGATGCATATGCAACACATACCAAAAATCATTTTGGAACCATCTAATGGTTGGATGTTTGTATATCTAATTTAGCTAATTTGGGAATGAAATACCAAAATGTATATCTGCTGTAAAATTTAACATTCCCAGACTACTGCAATGTAGGCTTGAAAAATCAAAGGAAGAGCAAAAATATTGTCATGCTGAAATCTCAGTTGTAAATTATAACTTATCAAAGATTGACCTGACAATGGTGGGAAAGAGGTTGTGGAAACATCAGGAAATGCATTATTATTGTTGATGAGATCTTGGAAATATAGATAAACTAATTCAGGAGTTTTTAGTCCATGATTAAAGGAAGAAAGCTAAAATATGTACATGTACATCAATACATTCAGTCCTTACAAACACAAGTTTTTCTTTCTTTTGTGCATGTGGCACACAAAGACAAACACATGCAAATAGGTTTGGCCAGTGAGATGATTCAAGCAGTGGTTACTATAGTTTCTGAAGGAGGTGGTGCACAGCTCTGAAATAAAAAAAGAGAGGAAAATCAACATTTTTATTTTAGAAATCAATTCACATATGTACAACGTCAGCATGCACAAACCTCAAGATAAAACCCATATTAGGAAAAATAAGTTACTGCTCAACAAAAAAATCTCATCTTGATATGTGTATTACATCTTTTTACCAAAACAAGGAGCAGGAAATCGAAGATCCAGAGACTGGTTCAGACTACTGTGGTAATCTGAAATAAAGTAAAAGAGAAGGAAAACATGACATTTTAGCAGTAAACTGTTTTGTTTTTGGTGCTTTCCTAAGTGTTAAGCCTAAGAAAGTGTTTTTTTTTTTTTCTGTATAATAAAAGTTAAGCTATACATATTATTTCCAGACCCAAGCTCCACTGTCAAAATCTGTTAAAAATATAACATCATTTTTGTTTACACAGTGGCAAAATTTGGTTAAAAAGTTTCTACATAAATGTATTAAATTTGTTTTGTACTTTTTTAGACAAACTGATCAATCAGACCCCTTGAGCAAAAGTCATCCAAATATATTAAACATTCATACACAGATATATTCAGGTAGTACATCAACAAATGGCAGAGGGATAAGCTGAAATTGAACCTATTTAAATACCACTACTCAGCCCATCCACTCAACATGGTAAGGACCCGCAATGTTTGCGAACTATAGCTGAGAAGTTGTTCACGAGAACCAGGGAGGCTAACTAAGCCTGACTTTCAACGTTTTTGTTTGGTTGTGTTTGGAAAGAATGTAGTGGTGCTGTGTGTTACAAAAAGTTTAATTCCGCATTCAACTTTTAAATTGTCACTTTACAAGAAAAAGGCATTCAATTTCAAAGTCATGTGTTTTTTGAAGTTTTATGTGATATAAACAGCATTTCTATAACACCTAACGGTAGCATAGGTACATGATTGTGCTATAAAAGAGCACAACGTACCTGGAGAGTACATAATATTGCCCCTTTAAGCTTCTATGTCTAATCTGATATACAATAGAACTAATGGTTGTCATGACTTACAGTGCACACAGCTGAATTACATTTTTTTATGTAGCAAATCCACACAGAGCAGGTGCTTCTAAACCACAATAGATTTGATTATGGCACTAACAGTTTTGCTGGATTAAAAGCTTTTTCTTTAACAATGAAGCTGTTTCAGTTTTTAAATTAGGAATTTTATGTTCCGATTTCTTACTTTGTTCCCTCCTCTGCAACAGCTTCAGGCTCGAGCTTTCCCTCCTCTTCCATCTTTTCTTCTGAAATCAGTTCTTGCTTCCGATGTCGGCGAAGACATTTCACCACCACCATTGAAAGGATCAGCAGAGCTAAAGCTCCCCCCACTGATGCCCCAATAGCAACAGCAATGGTTGAATCTCTTGGAGGGGGAACTGAGAGAAGGAGAGGAGAGAGTTAACTTTTCTTGCAGACAAAGAATGGAGTCAAGTGCAGCGCTCGCTAAAAGCTCTGATTAAACAAGTGGAAAGAAAGTGCTGCTGAGTTAGCCTGTATATGATGTGAGTTGGGGTGTGTATGTGTGTGGAAGAGCAGGAGTGATGCATGCAGTTCAACCTCTTGTTAGTCATTAATAAGTAAAAAGCTGACTCATCACAAGTAGATCTCAACTCTCCAAGAAAACAAACACAGACATTCAGACACCAACGTTACTTGAATTACATGTATACACATGAAAATTACTATGACATGAAAAATGTAAAGTAATGTTTTGTGCGCGTCTGCAGCTTACAAAACAGACACTGTTTTAAATGCGTCTGCACAAAACAGACGCATTTGGACAAATGCGTCTGCTTTTGCTTTCTATCAGAATTAAATGTTTGGATTATCAAAAAAATGCCATATGACATAATCAATATACATATGGTAATTTCTATTTTTTTAAAAATCCAAACCAAGCTGATCTTATGTTAAATAGCAATTGCCACATCATTCTAAATTGACAACTAGCATAAACTATCTGTTTATGCTAGTTGTTTACAAGCATAAACAGTCTGTTTAAGAATATGCCAAAGCAGCTCTATCAAAACAAGGCCATTCTAAAGCCTCAATTTTTACAGCCATCCAGAGGTAGACTTGTGAGTGTGGTGCCATTCATTGGTTAGTTCTTGATGCACTCTGAAGTGGTCATTTTTGTAGGCCAGCCATTGTTCTTAAAGATCACCATCGTTCCAGATTTTCTTCATTTCAGGATAATGTCTCTACGTGTGGTTTGCTGGAGCTCCACAACCGCAGAAAGGACTTTACAACTCTTCCCAGTTTGATAGATGTAAACTCACATTTTCTTATATTGGGAGATCTTGTGTTGCTTTTTGAAATTTTTTATCTCGCTTCAAATTACTTAAGCAGGATCTGTTTAAATTAAATCTTAATTCCAGTAACAAGACTTGGATAAGTCTTATGAAATTTATTTGATAATAACAGGAAGGCACAGAAGGTCAGGTTGGTTTGGATAGCTTTTGTCCCTCAAAGAGTCCATCATTTATAAGCTTTTTATACTGTATTCTTGTTATGGTTGTTTGATATTGAAATGTAAACCTAGAAAAAAATCTATAAAAGGGCACATGTTTTTCATAGCACTGTACAAATGAAATACCTCAGAAAGTACATTTACCTTTTTTTTAGGTTTGGCATTTTCCAAAAATGCAGTTTTGCCACTCTTGCAATGTATAAACATTTATTGCATGAACTACAAAAATATGTCCTGCAGAGCCATATTTTATGACCTAGGTGTTAAGATGAACAAAGAGGTGTAAAGGTGATATGTGAAAACAAAATTAATTTTAGAAACACATTTTAAGAGTATTTTTTTCTCTAATTATTACATATAGTCACCATACATGGATAAAAACCATAGTGTGAGGCAAGATATTTTTTCATCACTTAGGCTCAATAATTGTCTACATCAAGCAGTGACAGTTGGAGATACAAACCACTGCCCATGTTGTTTTATGTCATTAGCTGAAAAGTATGGAAACGGTTGTACAGGGTTTATGTATTTGCAGAAGAATGTTACGTCACATCTTACGTTCTGTGACAACATTGAAGTTAATGACACCATGTCCTTGGATGCGATCAGGGGGGTTCCTCACATAACAGTTGTAAAGCCCCTCGTCCTCCAGCTGAACGTCCTGTAGCGTAATCGATAAGTCATTCTTCTCCAGGTTACCAGAAAACACAACCCTCTCTCCAAACCGGTTTGAAGGTACTGGTTGCATTCCTTTATTCTTATCATAAGTCATGAACTAAGGGAAAAGAAAGTGTGGGTTAAATACAGGTTTAAGCTTTGAAGGCGAGTATTCTTGGTATTAATACATTTAAGGATTTGTCATCTCACCTTTTCCTCTGTATTGTTTAGGGTCTCTTGGTAAGTCCAATTCATAGCAAACTTGGTCCGGTCAATCTTGTAGCAGGAAGTGAAGGTGCAGGGGATTGTGACAGTTGTTCCATTGAGAGCATTGATGTAACTGGACACTAGTACATCCATGCTCGAACAACCTGTTTTAAAAACAAATTACATTAATGATTCAAATAAGAGCAAAATATTTCTCAAACTAGTGGCCTTTTTAAAAATGCAGATTTTGATTTTAAACCCATAGTTCAGCCATCGTAACATAGAGCTTATGTTGAGTTGGGCCTGGTTGGCTAGTTCTGCAGAGCAGTGAACTTGCAGGATACTGTCCATCAGCCATCAGGTGTGAGGCAAGGTACGCTGCGAGATGGATGGCAGACAGGCCCACAAAAGCACTCAGATGAAAGTGGAGTATGTTGGAATTTAACTGGAAGCCAGAATGCAAAGAACATATATTACAAATTCATTGCAGAAAAACCTTAGTCAATATTTTTACTGGCAAAATCTAACTTAAATTAAAAGAAGAATGACTGACTATCTTTGGTGCTTTTTCACAATGTAGCAAAAGTAAAGTAATTGTTTTCTTCTTTTTACTCTTCAGACACAAGGAATGGTCGAGCATAGGTGGTAAGTAGGATAAATTTTATTTTTTGTCACTTCATCAAGAGGGAAGTGCTAATATCCTTTAAACCAGGACAAGATGAAGAGATGGATCAATATGAATCTTAAGACATATTGTGTGGAGCTTCAGAAGCATGGTTCATCCTTGTGAACAAATATACAAATACAAAATAGTCTCTGATGATTAACAAACTTCCCAACTTAAGTGTTCAGGAGTACCACAGGCACACCTGAACTGAAACAAAGATGTGTTTAACATGATATCGTTTATATATATCGTTATTTATTAAGTAATGATATCCAAGATATTTTATGTGACCCAATTCAAAATTACCTGTGATAATTGAAGTAATTACTAACAGTAATTGAGATTATTGTTAGTTGTACAAGTTTGTTCCTCTATTGAAAGCCTTTTGTCTCATCACAGACCTCCTCACAACCCCCACCTCACTCCAGCCCATGTTCTCTCAGCTGTGTTGTTTGTGTGCGATGGGACTCTGCACCAATCTCTCCTCTGCAGTCGAGTGTTTCTGGCTCCTTTCCCACAGCTGCTGCACCACTCATAAGCCTGCATCTCTGCACCACACAGTCAGACTACCACCCCTCACCCCCCATCTCCACCTACTCGAAGTATATATAGTTTACACATGCACACATATTCATATGTGATGGGTCAGGGCACTTTAGAGGACTCTAACACACAAACACACACGCATACAGTTTACCCTCTAGGTCTGCTTCATCAGCAGTTAGCTCACCTCTCTAAATGTGCTATGTCAATGTCATCTTTGCAAACAAGCTTATATGTACACACACATCACAGTGATGCATTAAAGCAAACACCTCTGTTAGTGCACTGCACAAAGCAAAGTGCTGCAAACATATGTGCCCTTGTTACAGTCAGTTTAGCTCAGCCATACAGCATGAGAAACCTTTTGCTTCAGACTCCTGTTGACTCAGCAGTCATGTGGCTAGTAAAAAAGGGAGGCAAATGCAGAGCCTTCCTAACATGAAATACTGCAGTGAGGCCCCCTCATGTGGCTCCTCCCTCCCTCTGCCTCTCCCTTTTTACTCTCCCCTTCTTTGTCCGCCTTCCTTTCCTCGTCTCACCTCCATCCTGAAAGATTTCGAAAGCCCTCAGCCTCCCACTCCATTAGCATCTGAACTTTCTAGAACTCCCTGCATTTCTTTAGCTTATGCATTTCTAAAATGTTCATTTGTATCAGAAGACAGGTCTGTAATACATTGTTTTTTCCCTTTCACATCAGGATTTTCATAGTAAGAGATTCCACTAATAATGATGTGTGTTTTTTTTTTTTTTTTTCATTTGAGAGAGCATATTTTGAGTTGGTTCTTCTTTATGAATCATAATTAGAAAAGGTCAGAAAAAGACCCCCTGGGGGTGACTCTGGACTTTTTGGTACAAGGACACAGGACCCGAAATGAAGTGGGAAGCTGGAAACTGCTACTCAACAACAGTTTACCTCCACTCACCTTATATTAGCTCAGTCATTTGAAGTGATGTTCACTTCCAATGAAATTCACAGAATTATGAAGAGGGTTAACCACTTGATTTTTCTAATCAGAATCTTTGAAGCCATTTCAGGCTCGGACTTCCATTTGAAGCTGAAAGTGCACATTAAAAACCAAATAAAAAGACACATAAACCTTTTTTTCTTCACTTTATGAAATTAAATCACCCCTAACTTTTCTTGTTTTAGGTAAGTTAGAATTGTCAAAATTATTTAGATTTGATAAATGCCACAATAATGAGAGAATGACTATATCAGAGGTTTATTTCTCAAAGCTTTCAAAACCAGAGGTTTGCATACGGAATGACAACTATATTTTTAAGCAATCAATTGAAGACGTCATGGCTTTGGAAGTTAACTAATAAAAGGGAGTCATACCTCTAAATGTCTTTTAAAATCACACCTAAAACAAACCGCTTTCTAGTTTGAAATTAAAAAGAAATCAAACAACAAGATGGGGAAGAAAACTGTAGAGCTGCACTAGTCTGGTTCATACTTGGGAACAATTTCTAGATGATCGATGATTCATCTGTACAAACAATTATATGCTGACATGATCAGGATGTCCAAACATAATATTGCCCCATAAGGAATAAGCTTCTGTGTCCCAGAAGTGAATGTGTTTTAGACTGAAATATGCAAAGTAACCCCAGAACAAAAGTCAAAGACCTTGTCAAGATCCTAGCTGAAGCTGATGAGACAGCGTCAATATCCACAGTGAAATGTGTCCCTTTCTGACATGGCCTGAAAGACCACTCAGCAAGGAAGAAGACATTACCCCCAAAAAAAGACTAGTTGGACGTATTTACATTTGTTGTTCAAAATGATCATTAATCCACAACATTCTACTCCAGCAAATAAAGTAAAGAAAAATTAAAGTTTAGCTAATTGTATATTCTCACTTATACAGTATAAAACCAGAGACGTTTGGTCATATTTAACTTCAGACAGTGAGAAAGGAAGGTGCTTGTGCCATTTTATTTGGTGTAAGTAATCTGGTGGTCTTAACTGTACATGTATTTAGCTGTTTATGTTTTCTGTCAGAATCAACGTGGAAAAGAAGTTTGAACACAACCTGCAGGTGTTATGCCTCTGAAGTGATGACAAATAGTCTGCACAAACAGCTGGCTGGCATATTTGAAGCAAATATATTGCTGCGTTTAGCTCAAGGCTAATCCGATTTATGAATGCTAATTTCTGTTCTCCACCACTCCCTCCTCAAGCGCTCGGAGGTTCACTTATAGCCGATGTTACCGGCGTTTATCTCAAGGTTGATGCGATTTAATTTCGGCCGGCCGTTCTCTACTGCTCCCTCCTCGGAGGTACACTTAGACCTTATTCCGGTTCTAAGGCCGCTTACTCCGGCTCTAACGCCGGTGCTAAGGCCGCTAACTCCAGCTCTAATGCCGGAATAAGCCCTAAGTGAACCGCCAAGCGCTTGAGGAGGGAGTGGTAGAGAGCAGCTGGCCGACAGTAGTGTTCATAAATCGGATTAGCCTTGAGCCTTTAGCGCCGCTTACACCGTGGAGCTCCAGTATCCAGCATGAAGCTGACGTCATTGTCGTATCAATGCATGAGCGATCTGATCTCCAAATGATGCCCCGCCTCTACCGTGACATCACTCTCACACAAACATTGAGTCCCTCTCACACATACAAAAGGTGAGTCTATATTTTATTAGTTTATATGTGCAATTTTAGTCTTTTATGTATGTATGTGAGAAAAATTGCATATGTGTGTGACATTTTAATAATATATATGTGCAATTTTAATATTTTGTGTGTGTGAGTTTTTAGTAGTGTGTGAGAGACAAAACATAGTTTTTGTCCTAAACGGCCCCTCATATCTGACATCTGCATTCGCCACACACAGAAACATCTACCAGCTCTGTAACGTCATGATGCTATTTGCCACCCATTTGTTGCGACCAGGATGATATGAAATTTATTTTCCAGTATTTTTAGTAAAGCTACGCATCTAAAGCACAGCCGCCCGCAGTGTTCCGACTATCCGTTTATCTGTATAAATAATCCCGCCGGACTCCAGGAATTGCTGCCATCATTTTAAGATGTTTATTGGTCCCCCGGAAAAAGACAAAAACCCGGACATTATCATGACTCAATAAAATCCTCCCAGGCCGAACTTGAAAACTGGACGTTATGTTGCTAACACTTTCGTCAACAACTCAGGCGGAAGTGAGAACGCAAATAAAGTCCCGGCAGGAACACGGTGCGCTAAATAATAACACATAATATAACGAGGCTTCAAGGCAGATCAGTTTTCCTCGAGGAATTTTAATAATTGAGATACTTGAATCACTCGAGGAGTTGTTTCAGCCCTACTTAGTAGGATTGTGGGAAATTAAGAAAGTTGTCAATAGAAATGTATTCAATCAAAATGCTTTACTATGAAACTTTATGCGGACAGTGACCGGTCCACAGAATATACACAATATACCTGAGTATGTGGGAGAACTTTCATGTTTTGCCTCTGTGCTCCATAACTGCTTAAAAAGATATTTAAGAGGGTGGAGTGAAATGAGAAAATGAGTACCACAGCTCAAGCGAGAGTTGTGGATAAAAGAGGAAACATCACATCACTAGTTTAGCAGAAACAAAAAACAAATCAACAATTTTAGATATCGACTGATATGAAAAGTTTGTACTGTGATACATTTTTCTGCCATATCGCCCAATCCTAGTCTTTAGTTATCTCTACTCTGGAGAAAACTCATACAACATCTTCTACATTGCAGCACCCAGAGACCAGTGCAGCACACACAAAAAACCACTGATTTTTGGTGGTTACCAAGGAGATATGAAACGGAGAACTCTTTTGGGGTATTTTTTACTATACAACAGGCTAAATCTCAAACCCTTTTAAAATATTAATACAAAAAGTGCAGGTAAGGTATGCATCACACTGTATGTTACCATAGTGTTGGGGAGGCGACAGCAAAGGCACTAACAAGGCCTCATTTTCATGCTGACCTTGTTTTTACCGTGTCAATAACAGCTAAACAGAATTTGTTTAAAGCAATAAGAAGTTTCTGCCAAAGGCACCTCATGTCCCCTTGAGCATACTATGCATTTTTGACAACCATGTCATGTAGTGCTAGCCATATATTCTGGATATTAAAGGGTTCACTTTACAACAATACAGCTTAAAAGTTCAAACAAGCAGCATAGTGTTCAGAAGTCATGCGTTTGTATGTACTGTTTAGAGAAAGTTAATGTCATTCTGTTTGCCTGACATTTATGTTGCTTTTTAAAAATGTGATATGAATAACTACAGGAAGCAAATTCTTTGTTTTATTTTTAAATATATCTCCGTGATGCACCATGTACTTCCTGCATCACGCAAAACCCCCTCACTACTGTAGACATCTTCCAACTATCCTCTAATTTCCAATTTCAGGTATAAATTCCTATGTCCTGCTAAAAATAAATGGCTATGAAGAATAGCAACTACAAAAATACTTGAATGACCTTTGAAAAGTGCATAGTTCCCAATGATGTGAAAATATGTTGAGTGACTTGCTGTTATGAATAGTTATTGACTGTGCCAATGTCTTTGTGCTGCTGCCCTCTAGTGCATTATCTGAGGAACTGTGACTCTGCAGTTGCTAAGCAAAGTTTAGATGATGACCATGAAAAACAAATTCGTCCAACAGTTTTACCATCAGCCACTTTGATTTCTGACTGCAGGCAATACTAAAACTTTGGTGTTGTTTGAATTATGTTATTGAAATGCCTAGACTGAATTATGAAGAAATACCCCGAGTTATTACAGTGGTGTGTTCATTCATTGCAGATGAATAAACATAGGGTTGCTTGTTGAATGATAGCTGCCTTCGGTTGCGCACGAGGCTATAAACTCACTGGGTATTCCTTAAAACGTTAGAATGAATTGCCTAACTGCATTGTTTTCTTCAGCTAAATTATGTTGCCCAAAGCAGAGTAAAAGTAATAGATTTAGAAGTGTTTTTAAAGCACTCAAGCACTTCAGGACAAGCAGAATAACAGGAAACACAAATTAAAACACTAAACATAAACAGTTGCACAGGAACAATCACAGTGAGCAAGCAATCTTAGATAGGGTTGAGTTTGGATTTGAACAGAGTATCAGTATTGTCTGGAGGGAGAGAATCCCAGAATTTGGGAGCAGAGCTTTCTCCCGCTCTGCTCCCGATGGTGATGAGTCAAACAGAAGGAAGAGAAACATGAGTAGAAAAGGAAGCCCTAAAGCTGTACAAATATGAATGAAATCTGAAAAGTAGGGAGGAGCAAGGTTATGATGAATAACCTTGAATGCATACAGGAAATTGTTGAAATGTATTTTGAATTTGACAAAGAGCCAGTGGAGCTGCTGTAAGACAGAGGTCATGTAGTGACAATAGGGAGTTTTATTAATGATGTGTACTGTTGAGGATAATACCCTGACTTTTAATCTCAGGTGAGGGGATAATGTAGAACTATCAAGTGAAAGGTAGAAACTGTCAGCTTTGGATATTACAGATTTGATTCCGACAAGGAGGATCTCAGCTTCGTCGCTATTTAGTTTAAGGTAGTTGGAGAAGAACCAGGATTGTATTTCAGATAAGCAGGAGGTTAGGGAAGAGAGTGGAGTGTGGCATTTGGCCTTACATGACAGAGAGAGCTGGTATCTACCATAATGGGAGATATTTCTATTCTAATATTTTCTGAAAGCTTAACATTTATTTCACTGTTGTACTGACTTGCCAAAAGGAAGAATGATAAAGACTAGTGTTCCCAGGATAGAGCCCTGGGGCACACTGGTTGGTGCAGGGGAAGGATGGGAACAAAGGAACTTCAGTTGAATGGAGTGCAGCCAGAGAGGTAGGAATGAAACTAGTCAAGAAGCGTGCAAGCAATGCCATTTGAAAATAATCTGTGGAGAAGGATGGAGTGAGAAATTGTATCCAAGGTCACACGCAGATCCAGGAGGATGATAATAGAAGGTTGGCCACAGCTACCAGCAGGAGATTGTTGATTTCTATGTGGGCAGTTTCAGTATGGGAGACGGAAACCATAGATGAAATGTTCACAAATGTGAGTGTATATGCTGTAGGCAAGTTAAAGCCAAGGTTTCCCCCAGTGTATTTAAAGCCTGGTGGGCTGCCAGGCTTGTAATAGAAGTCAAAAAATGATCTTTTTAACATAAATTTGCAGAATGCATGAGTAGTGGCGTATTGGTATCACAGGAAAATGTTTGCAGTGAACATATTTTCTTTAGGGATCATCTTCGCAGGAAACACTGATGTTCTCCTTGGAGGCAAACACAGGTGGAAGGACAGATTTCTCCATACCCACCACAGCAATCTCTTTTACGGAAAATCTTTTACCACTGGATTATATAAAAAGTGAGAAGTTGGATTTAAGGGGATAAATAAGTCTGAGCGATTAGAATACATATATTAGGCCACATCTGCAGGTATTTGAGCAGGGAGTAAGTCAAGGATCATGAGATCTGTAGTTGTTGCAGGGTATAAAGTTTGTCAAGTCAGAAAATGCTTTCCTTAACAGAGGGTTTGATGTTTTCTCCTATTTCTGCCATGAAAGTCATAAAATTGAGAATGCCTTATAAAATTTGTTGAAGATGGCAGTCCTGATGTCAATCAGGAAGTGAAGGACAGGCTGAACAGAGAAGTTGGTAATAAGCGTTAGTGGAAAAGAAACCTGTCAAACTGCTCACATTGGCGACAGCAAGCATAGGAAAATTAAAAAGTATAAGATTGGAGACTTGCAATCAGCCTAATGCAAGCTAACTGACATGCAGTCAGTTTAAAGGATATAATGTTGATTTCTCTAATTTTCATATATTAACTCTGTGCAAACAGAGTGGTTATTGAGTTGTCATTTTGTGCTTAGTAGGCAATGGTCTTATCTACTTTGGGCCCCCTACCAAAATCTATGTGGCCCCATTGAGCCAGTCTGGCCCTGGGTAAACATACAGAGTAATAACACACAGCAAGTGTGTTGTTGCGTTGCTTCATCCCTGTGTTTCTATGCAACAGCACTGGATTCAGATTCCGTTGTGTTAGAAAACAACATAAAACAAGTATGTTTTTCCATATTGTGCGTCATAATTGCATTTAAACGCGGTGCAACTGCAAGACTGGATAAAGGTGTGATGTATGCCTATGGATTAGGGTCAGAAATCAGCTCAGTTGAGTGATAGACGGGAAAGTGGGTTTTAATGTTTGGCCTTATCGATTAATTAAATAAAATGGCTTCATTCGGTTACACTGTCTTATATTGCATCTTCCCCCACCCCATCCATCTATCCATCTGTTGTCTCTACATAGCCTTCTAATGAAACACACACTCAAGTATAAGTGAAAAAAAAAAAAACAATGATCGCGCCATCGTATTGACTGATTGATCCACAAATTATCGGCGTCGGGATGTGAAATGCTTTGGCTGTTTGTGCGTCTTACCAGAGAGAGAGAACAGCAGCAGCAGCGCGCTCACCAGCTGAACGCCAGACCTCATCTCCTGCTCGGGCGACGACATTTTATTATCCTTTCCCTTAAAGTCCTGTTATGTGATTAGAAAAATTAAAAACTAAATATACCCCCCAAGACTGATCTTGGTATGCGCGTTTAAATGCTAAAAAAAAGAAAAACAGTAATTTATTTTTCGAGGCAGAACATGGCTGGCAGTGTCTGTAGCCTTGTAACGGTTGATCTTATGGTTGTCGGTCGGTTACCTGATGGAGAACAGAAGCGAGAGCAGATGTTAAGATGGAGAATGTCTCCTCCTCCTGGAGGTTGAAAATAATTTTTTTGAGAAATTATTTGTGTGCTTCTACACGACACAACTCAAAATGTGAAATTAAGTTATGTTATTATAATCTTTTCACATTACACAACACGGAAGAAGAGCGTAGCAAAATGGCACACGTCTGTGGGTATGTTTGGGAATATATCCTTACATGTTCTCCAATTAAAATTAATTATGAATTAACATTTCAGAAGCATAAAATCAATGACATCATAAAATTTTCAAAATATAATTTTCAGATCATGTTGTTTTCAGAATATCAGAGTTCAGCAAAGTCATACAGTTGAAGAGGTGCGTAGCCTGGGAAAAATCCACCCCGAAAAAAGATTACGTAAACAACAATAACAAGGATGTTTAGCATTGTGCCTCTTTTGGCAACAACACACTGCTTTGCAGAAGCAGTCTGACATGCCGTGAAACACAAAATTAAAAAGAGCCCATCCCCAACCTTTAATCCTTTCCATACTTCCTGGATGACAGACAGAAGTATAAAATTTTATTTCGTGGTGTAGCCAATATGTGGTTTTATATGAGGGGCCCCTCATAGTTTTATGTGGTACATGTCTTCCCTACTTCATTAACCACCGCAGACAGCATCAACTCACTAAGCTGTTATTCTTTGCAGTGTGTGCAAAACTGTGGTGAGATGGAACTCACAAAATTCATGTTTCTGTGGTAATGTCATTGTATTTAATTAACAGCACTAAACAGGCTCTGAAAAGGCTTTTAAATTCACAAGGAGTTGAGTATGATTTGGGAATGGTGGTAAAGACTTTGGTCAGTGCAGAAAAATAAAATAAAATACTCAAAGATATGCTTGAGGTCAAAAACTAGAGTTATGCTGATGCCATGTTTTTAACAGTGTGAGCCTGACATTGTGAACAGGACCAGTTCATGCTAGTCCTTAAAGATACCATGAACTATGGATCAGCTGCATTTTGGTATTAATAAATTGAACTCCTGAATATATA
>CAEGAE010042840.1:0-12115 GCA_903067095.1 Girardinus metallicus
TATATATATATATAAGACGACAGCAATTTATCACATATAAAAGTGTGAGAAAGCAGGATGTGAAAATATGGCTCATTTCACATGTGATCCTGCAGAAAGTAGACCCAAGTGGCCTTTAGATAACAAATCTCTTAGAACATGACGCCAACCATGGCAACATAAACAGCATTATCAGGGCAGCTTAACTAATAGGGGTTAGTATGTACAGAGCTGGAAATGACTGGTTCGTGCTATGTGGTTCTTCCTTGCATTGTGTGGACATATGTCTTAATTCCATTATCTCATTAGATGCCGCAGGGGTTTTCACAGTTTTTCCTGACTCACACAGACGAAGCCAACTCCCTTATGACAGACGCCTCAGATGAGAAACTACACGGCAAACCGAGTAACGCTCTGCGTCTGGAGGTATATGGATGTAATTAGACTTTGAAAGGGAGGAGATGTCGGTAAGCCGTAGGAGAACGAGGTGTTGGCATGAATTAATAATCACGCCGAGCTCCATACTGTCCGCACTGGAATATGAATAGAATGTCTTACATTCAACTCATGAAGAAGCACAATGGCCGGCCGTCTTTTTCTGAATTGCATTGGGTCGACGGTTTGATGGACTGCTGTCCGTGAAAACTTTAACTAACGGCCGTGGTTCAGGGGTTCGCCTCTTGAAGCAGATCTTGTTCTGGTGCTTTTCCTGTCAAAACTTAATGTCGTTTACGGTGAAAAAAAGCTTGGTTCCCCCCGCAGCCTTCCCATCATCCGAATTAACACCTCTGAAGCTTTTTAGATATTAACATTTGAGCTTTTAATCCAAAGTTTTTCAGACTTTTGGAACTTTGAGACTTTTGTCAGAAAGTGACTTGCTTCTAGTGATATATGTTGGGCAAAAAGACTACTAATGACTGCAGGATAATTACTATATTGTCTTATAGCTTGTGTCTCATTATTTCCACTGTTAAAGTGAAGATTTGCATCAACTTTAATGATTCATACTAGTCATAACTTTTAATTATCCACGGTAAAGACTCAATATCTTGTTGGCATGGTGATTACTTTCAAACA
The DNA here is from genome assembly GCA_903067095.1 of Girardinus metallicus. Classification (NCBI taxonomy): domain Eukaryota; kingdom Metazoa; phylum Chordata; class Actinopteri; order Cyprinodontiformes; family Poeciliidae; genus Girardinus; species Girardinus metallicus. The sequence continues at coordinate 1,057 of CAEGAE010042840.1, forward strand.
CCCCAGTAAATATTTCTCTCCTAATAAATGTTCACATATGGATGTTCATATAAAATTATCTTCTCCCAAAAAAATGCTTACTAACAAACAAATAACTTTACCACTTTACGCTAAAATAACTGTAACTATCTAATGTTTAGAGATTGTATATCAATCTTTACCAATAGTTGACATTGGTATGGTACTGACGTAGCAAACCAGAGGAATTAACAGAAATAAAACCTGTTTTTTTCCAAAATAAATGGTGTCTATTCTGATTTGCATGTGCTGTTAACATCATATAACTTTATGTAATGTAGGATTTTCTGCTGACCGCTGTGAGCCGTGTCAGAACGTCTGAAGGCCTGGATGTGACCGAGATGGTTCATGGTTCTCACGGCTCCAATAGTCACCAGAGAACCTAACTAGTTCCTTGGAAATCCATTGGTGCCCGTGGCAGCTAGCTGGATCTACAGTCTTTCCTCTCCATCAGTAACTCATATGAGGTCACATCACTATTCCCATTCAAATCTCCCTAATTTCTAGGAGACTTTCAAGTTTTTTCCAGTTGTACAATAGACATTACCGTGTTGTTTGCTCTCACCATCTTTGTGGGTTTTGGCTTCAAAACCAACATTCCACTATGAAATTTGACTTGATCCCTTAAAAGTGGCCTCCGTCTCTTTAAGCACCTCCCAATGTTTCGGACCCACTCCCTTTCAGCATGTCATCACAACAGCGCTTCTCTGACTGATGCTGTTTACAACCGTTCTCAGGAGCCTTGTGAGACATGATGAGCTCAGCAGAGATGTTTTCACCAAGTGTTTGCTAACTGACGCTGCTGCTAGTCTGGAGGAGCAGCGTCGGAACACGCGGGGGAGGGGTGCTCCGTTTGGCCGGAGCTCAGCTGGGAACTGAAGCTCCAAGGGAGAGCTTTAGGTAAATAGGCGGTGCAATGTGTCAGTAGGCAATATGGCACCCTTTGGTGTTTGCCATGATAGATTCAAGGATTTCTCAAACATGCATGATTGAGTCAAAGCAACACAGCAGCTCTATGTTTAATTAAGTTATGACATTGCAACAAGTTGATTTTGTGTAATTCGTCTCCAGTGAGGACTCTTAAAAGTTTTCTGAGCTGCTGTCCAAATCCTGAAGACCATCAGAGGCTCTGCTCAGATTTCTCATGTGGCTAATTGTGCAGACTGCAGCTAATCCCCCTTGCTGTGAAATACTAGCACTGGCTCTTTACATATTTCCACACTGTCTGAAATATGTGTGAATTTCTGGGTTTTTATAACAACACCTAGTTTGGCTCCATCGTAGGTGGACAGCTCGTTGTCAAGCTCGGCATGCTGCGCGAGCACACACACACACACACACACGCACACATGCACAGATTAGAGTCAGCCACACGGACAGCGCCATCGTTAGAGTTTGGAGAACAGGAACAGACACATTGAGGGGTGGTGGAGTAGAAACGGACAGGAAAAGGTCGAGGCGACCGGAGATGGATTTATGGATTTACGGAGGGGGGCATTCAAACAGGGGAGAGCTCAAGGAAAGTGAAATTGACTAGATAAATCAGATAATTGTAGATTACCATAAAAGTAATTTCTACAGAACATGGTTATTAGAAACAGAGCTGAAGTAGCTTACCATCGCCGTAAAGAGCAATGCTTAACAGGTAGAAGTGGACATTTTTAGGCACTTCACAATTCAATTACGATTCAGTAGGCTACGATGTGAATATAAACCCATTGAACTGACATAATAATAATAATAATAATAGTGGCTGACCAATAGTGGATTTGCCCAATGTAACTCTTATTCACTGATGCTTGTCAAAGTATCCAACACTTTAGATGCCACACATCTAGAAAGACAAAGTTACATGATTTTGATGATCCAATCACTTTGTTTGGTCTTGTGTTGCTTGTCATATGAACTCCGTAGCACCAAACCCTTGAGCCTCAACTGTAAATGGCTGCCAAATCTTGGCAGTACAAATTTCTTTGCCTTTTTTATAGTTCACTTGCTCGATGGTCCCTTGGCTGACCATCCAGAGAACAGATGAGGCAGAAACAACCAGCTGTTTTTGTTGCTCATCAAGTCACTTGTTCCTCTGTTAAGCATTCACCATAAACTGTCTGGTAATCTCACTTTGGGAGATTTTTAGTGTTTTGTTGTTGGATTTAGAATCTCGATGCATTTAAAAAATGGTCGACTTAGAAATCGGAAATGTACCCAACCAAAGGGAACAGACTCCTACTGCACTGACTCTAACGGTTTAAGGAGCTCACTGACCGCTGTAAAGGAGAGGCGTATGCACTTAAAATCTTTGTGTTCTTTCGTTTGCTATGGTCACCTCCAACACTTTGGGACGTCAAAAACATTCAATGGATTTGATGTTGAAGGCCATCACTTCAACATCAAGGACAGACTGAAAACCTACAGGAAGTAGAAGGTTGGATTGCATAGATTCTTCCTTAGAATGTGCCATACAGTTATTTGGTGCATATGAGAAAATCTTTGCCTGGAGAACTACAATAACTACATCCATGTTTGGAGTTGGTTATACCCAAGGAAATTGGTTTACTCAGATTTCTGCTTATGAACCACGAATAAAACGTAACAGGCTTGATGACGATCTCTGTATTTTCAAGCATTTCAGAGCATGGCGTTACAAGGCAAAAGTATCAACGCTTATATTACAAATGTGAGCAAAACTCTGTCGATGTTCCGTCAATATATTTAAAAAAAAAAAAAAAGTAATTTCAGTGTTTCCATTAAATAAGAAATGTAATCGAAAATCATGTGAATAAGTTTACGTCATTTAAAAACATGCCGCACCATTTTCCAACTACCACTTTTCATGTTTTCCGCTAGTAGTCACATCTGGCTACGTTTTGTAAATTTGAAACATTTGCAAGTAAGTCTTTGAGACAATATTTTTGTATGCTCTTGAGTCAAAAATAACATAAGAACCTCCATTTATAAAAAATTATGTTTGCTCATTAAGCTTAAATGTCCGGATTACAGCGGAGGTGTGAAAACACAGGCAGGAATAAAGGTTCGGTGGGCATGAAGGGGAGTGTAGATGAAAAGACCTTTATTCAAACATCAAAACTGAAAATAATACTGTCTTTGGCAAACAAAATCAAAGCACAACAGATGAGGAAAAACAACGAGGGACTGACAGAGAATAAAAGACACCGAGGAGTATTTATGGAGACTGACATGGTGCTGGTGATGTAATCCGAAACTAGGCGAGATCAGAAAGCAAGACTGACTGAAACAAACCAGGGAACAGAACGAAGCACAAGAGAAGAGAGGATGTGAATCAAAAGCAATAAAACTAAATCAATGTGAGCTTAACAGAACCAGACACAGGAGGACAACACATTAAATCATTAAACCAGAGAGAAAATGGAACCAAAGAACTAAAAAGTCATAAGTTTATATCCCTAAATTCATTAAACCCAACATATTCTTCATCTCTATGCCGTTAACGGATGAACTAGAAGGTTCATCTTGGTCCACCACATCACTCTCCCTTAAGATTTTACGTTTCCCCCCCCACCCCATGCTGGCCTTAAATAGCAGCAGTGCTCTGAGTGTGATTATCATTAATTCAGTTTAATTTCCTCTGCCATAATGAAACATTCATATCTGCACATGAATTATTGGGCTTGGGTATATCACAGGCCGCATCGGCAGAAAAGAAGCAGAAAATGGAGCTGAAGTTTTAAGTAGTGCTCAATATTTGAGTGGTGAGTTCCAGGAAGCCGGATAGAAGTTGTATTGACTTCTGTCGGCTGTGTTTCACTTTGTCTCGCAGAGAACATCGAGCACATTGGAGCATCGGCTGGTCTCCGAGGTTTAAAGACGGTGCATGAAGAATAAAACGGGCGAAAAAGACTGGAAATGATGAGAAAACAAGAAAAGACAGAGAAGAGCATTTTGGGGTGCATGATACGGCGAAAGTCATCTGCTCTGTTGTTTCTCTGAGGTGTTTTCAAATGAATCTATTAGTTTTCTATGGTTACTCTGGAGCTCTAATAGCTTTTTTCCACACCAGTACTCAGAGTTCAAATTTGACGAGATCACAGATGTGATTGTTTGAGCTACACTAGCAACCAAAAGCTAGCCGCCGGCAAAATTGCTTTTATGAACGTCCACTTTCATTCCTAAAAGTTTGTCACACAACAATTCTTTATTAAAACAAAACACTCTTTAAAAAAAAGAAAGTACCAACATTGGCTGTGTTTCCATTGACCAGAAAATTGTGCATTTTGACATTTCGAAAATGAACTTGCTTAATGGAAACACGACAATTTTGGAAAAACTCTTGCTTTTTGATCAAAAGTTTTGGCACCAAGTTGAGGTGTTGTTTTAGCATGTATTGAAATTGGTTTAGTTCGTAAAACTTCAATGGAAACACTTTTTTGCGTCACACGATTCACATGATCAATGACTAAAAGGTTGCCACCGGCACAAACCACAAAAAAGAAGACAACAGGAAGTAGTTGGAGGATGATGGCGCAGCATGTCTTATCGCGTGAGCAAACTTATTCATGTGTGATTTTAAGTGCGTTTATTGGAAACACTGCAGCTTTTGAGCGATTGCTTTTATTGCAAACGCAGTGTGTGATGCAATTGCTGCAGTTTATTTTTAATTTTGTAATCAAAATCTCTGGATTTGGTCTTTTTAATAGCATTTAGCTAGCTTGGCTGCCATTTTTTATCTCTCAAAATTAAAAAGTTCTATCTTCTTCCTAAAGTTCAATTTATAAAATAATTTATAATTATTTTCATTTTAACTTTATTCTTGTTCATTCAGTCTTTGCTGTTTCTTCATTTTGGGTTCGTGCCACACGTCTTTGTGTTCCAGTGATTACTTCCCAGCTTCGTTTTCATATTAACGGATTAAACTCACATCTGTGTATCTCTTGTCTTCCATTTTACCTGACATTAGTTCATACAGATAACAGGTTTCTACCAGAATAAGGAAAACCCATAAACTTCTCTGCCCAGGGACTCCTCTAAAGCTTTGGTTATATCTTTCAGCACCAAATATATCAAGAAACCTCATTTTAACTCTCATGTATTTATTTAAGAGGTAAGGCCTTCACTGTAGCTCTGATTTTACTGGTGGATCTCGCTGCAGATCAAATCTGCCTCTACATCAGTAGAAAGTACAGGAGTAATCAATAGGACGTGGAATCCTGCTACAACTTTAACTAAAGATATTGACCTTACAAGTAGTGATCAATAAAATTATGTTAACTTTCTATAAAACCTGGGATTACTAAAAACCAGCAGCGCAGATCATAGTGTGTCGCTGGTGACTTAAATTGTAAAAGGTTGTACCTAATCTTCTTCTGTTTTTTTTTTTTTTAAATCTGTGCAATATTCTGTAGTTTGCCTCATTGCTTGCTTTTGAACAGAAAACTGTTAAGCTGTCAAAATAAATCGCTCTCTCCCAATATTCTGTCCCCTGCTGGCAACCTTGGGTAAAATCTTCAGCTACTTCTGTTGACCTACCATTTCCTGTTCTGTGAAAACTAGAGCATTAGCTAGACTCAAAATGGGTTTCTTTGTTCAAAAACATACAAAATACTGAAAGAGATTCATGCTGGTGTAATTGGGCAATTAAGACACAGCTGACGTATCAATATAAATACGACAGTTTTATGTACGATATACATGTAGAGCATTTCGAAGCCATAAGAAGTGGGAATGGGTAAAAGACTGGGAGAAGAAAAGAGGCCAAGGTGGATAATTATATCACAGAATTAACTGCTGCGACTGGAGAGAAAATTCTCTTTCAAAGCACTAAAATTGTTAAAAGTGTGTGTGAGCGAGCGGGCGTGTGTCTGTGTGTGTAAGGAAGCTGTCAACTTCTCCAGGCAAGAGAGTTCCAGCAGTGTGTCAACCTAATGGGCAGAAACTGGGGCATAGTGAATTATTCAGTAGCTTTTTTCAGGGGAAAGGAGATGCTTCCAGTATCTTCCCTTTGGAAAGAAAAAAAAAAAAAGATCACCCTGCTCTCATAGAACCCTCAAACACAAATTTGAGCTGAACAACTATGTGATCAAATCAGTTCCAGCAAAACCAGTAGCACCAGGATGAACATTCCTGGATCGAAAGACAGACAGACAGAGCACAGCTTTGTCTGTCAGTTAACGGAGAATCATTTTTACGTTTTTTTCCGCTGGATAACTAATGTAACGGTACATCTGTCAAAAAGTAATAATTTCCTCAACTTTAATTCAGTCTCAGAGGCAAGAACGTTGACACTAGAGATGCACCGATCCGATATTAATATCTGTATCGGTGCCGCTATTGAAAAAAAAATTCTGGATCGGGTATCGGTGATGGTGTGCCCGATAGATAAGGGTAGATCTATTCAGTTTAATTCTATGCTTTGTGCGCTGAGTAACGTCATGCTTTGTTTATTTTACATTATATTTAGAATTCCTAAATTTACTTTCTGAACCATTTGAAAGGATAATGTCAAAAAAAACAAAAAAAAAAACACACAATTTTGCTATTACAGTGATTCCATCATTTAAAAAATGCAATTAAAATCCTACATGAATAAGTTTGATCATGTGAAAAGTCATTAAAAATGACTGTGGTTTGTGCAAGTGGCAACATCCGGTTGTTGACCTTGTGACTCGTGTGATGCGAAAAAAGTGTTCCCATCACAGTTTTGTGAAATAAACCAATTTTGTTACAGCTAAAAAAAATAATAAAAATAAATTAAATAAATAGACCTCATACTAGCACCAAAACTTTTTATCAAAAGGAGATTTTTTTCATAAATGGGTGTGTTCCCATTAGGCAAGTTTATTTTCAAAATGTCAAGTTGTGCAATTATATGTTAAAGGAAATGCAAGAAGTGTCAAGACCTCAAAATCAATGTTGCATTCAATATAGCACAGCTTGATCAAAGAGGAATAGGCAAAAAGAAAAAGAAGACGTACAAATGTAATGGTAACAATTCATTTGTATAGTTTTCGTCTAAAAGGTAGCTAACGACATGCTTCGCACAAAAGCAACAGAAAAAGCAACAGGCAAAAGGAAGCTGAACAAATCATGTCTCTAAAAGTTTCTTTCCTTTCAGTTCCTGCTTTCTAAGCTGCCAACAAGTCAGACCTTATGTAACATGACATTTACAGCAAGGTCCATTCCCTGTCTACCTGTCTGTCTCGCTCACACTTTTTTCGTTGTATTTTTTCTTCCCTTTACCGCAGACTCTCTCCTCCCCTCTGCTTCTCCGTTTTTTTGTTCAGACTGACTCGCTGACATTTAATTAGCCGCTGAGTGGAGGATGCCTCGCTACATCAGCCCTGTAGTGTGGGTGACCTTTTCCGAGTGGGTCACTCATCTACCTTTAGCGCGCCGCCCTAGCATCGCCGATCGCACACGCACGGTCATTACTCGCTCGGCGTCAAAGAGCAAGCAACGCGGCGTGTTGAAACGAGCCGCCAAGCAAACGCCCGTTTGGCAAGAAGTTGGAGACGTCTTGTACAAAGTCAAGCTGACGCGAAAGGAAGCGTTTGACGGTCCGTGTGTTCTGACATCGCGATTCATTAACAGAGGTCTGATATGTTGTTGTGACGACTTTCTTTCAGTAGGTTGCATCACTTTCATCAGCCACCTGAAGAGAAGACCAACAACAGCTAATCCTTTCATCTCAAAATGCACATGAAAGCGCACACGTCTGCATGTAAAGACAAAGCCAATCAGAAGCTTCCCGTTGCGGTGAACCCCTCACTGGCCGTCAGCGGCCCCCGTGTCTTCCTCGGCTCCGGAGCAACTGTGAACCATAACCCAGTAACGTCAGCTGCCAGACACCTCCTATCAAGAGCAGTTTGGATGCCTTTTAATCCCTTCTCTAAAGAAGTCTTTTCTGTCAAAGCAGAGAAACGTGACCCCAATTCTAAAAGTAGGAAAAGAACTGAAGAATGAAAGCTACAGTGGAGGGATCCAGCACGAGGGTATGGCAGAGCAGACAACCCAACTGGCCCCCGATGTCTGTGTTGGGCTGCAGCCCAGGCAGTCTGGGGGGTTTTCTCTCTGGCTTTAGAGTTTGGAGGTATCGCAAGCATAGACACATAATGGAGGATGGAAATGATTCGGATCACTGATATAACCTCGGGTCAGCACAAGCAGAAATGTGTGACGAAAACGATGGCAACAAATTGACAATTGAGTAGGTTTTAAGAACTTCAACGTTAGGTAAAAATTTGCGATTTAATTATGTTTGTGTTGCCATTAGAATCAAGGAGTTACTTCCTGACAGAATGTAATCAAATTCTACTCAGTGACTTTGAGATGACGGTATTTAAGATGCAGTTAATAAACACTTACAATTTTATAAAATTAACATAATAATATATCAAACTCCACAAAGTGTAATATTTATTTTTGTAAATATTAACTTAGCTCAGTCAGACTTTTGTATGATTGTGTGAGATTTTCAGGGTGTAATGACCTTTAAGTAAAGATGATGGTAGCACAGAAAGTTCAAACAAAACCAAAATACACAATGACCTAACAGCACAGACGACCGCGTTTTCAAGAATAAGTAACTTAACACGCTACCATTTCAAACCAGTATTGTTAATTAAAGTTACTCATCCAAATCACAGTGTTACTGTTTATCTCTACTTTTAGACACATTTGCCGTCTACTTGCATCACGGTGAGTAGCATTACATTTAATTGGGGGTAATTTTGTATGTTTGTGGTGGAAGGAGCGCGAATGCTCTCAACTACCAGAGGTAAGTAACAACTAGGGAGTCTGTTCCACAGTGGAGAACGATATTGTCTGTAAATTTGAGAGATGTCCCGGTAAAAATCCCAATGAAGAATTTTGACATCTTCCATAAGGACCCTTGAATTGCCAGCCTTTCCCATTGCACTGATTGATTTCAAACTAATAGTAGTAGTTTTACTTTACTGAACATAGTGCACTAAAAGAATAAGCAGAAGAATACATTTAAAACAAAAGGACAACAGCAATAAAGTACATTTACACGTTTAAAGGAGTGGGTAGAAGTATGAACTTTTTTTAAATTCAGCAAGATTAAATTGTCTTAACCTCGTCTAGATGCCAAGAAATACTGAGCCGCTGAAATGTGATTGGCTAAATTGCTATTTGTTCAAGTCTATCATATTAACTTCTCTATGAACCTCCATCAATCCTTTGACCAAAGTAGCTTTTAGAATACTTCTTGGCAGAATAGTTGGGTTGAAAGCCAAAAGCTAGTGTACTTCCTGACTCAGGTGTTAATTCAACAAATTCATGTTAATTCTACAAAGTGTTTCACAGCAGAAGAGATTAGAAAGTTGATCAAATATGTAAAATTTATTAGAGCGGCTTTAAGCTCAACAACAAAGGCCGCCGGTTTGATTGATTATCTCACATCAGCCACATAAACCAACAACTGTCTCATCGGAAAACACTGCCAGACATATGTTCCTCTGTGGCCTCACGGCACTGAAATGGAGAACGGAGTGCTGAGAGACATCATTATTGTCCCTTCATCATTATGCCACTGGCATGATGTTTGACCATATGTCATCTCACTTCTTAACTCTTCCAGGAGCCAGCGGAGCTCAGCCCAGAGCACTTCATCATCTTCTCTGATTCAGAATTTATTCCATTTTCCTAAAAACTCCTCTGTGCCGTGGTAATCGCGTCCAACTTTGTTCCGTAGATGGTCTACACAGGCTTGTCTTTTACTTATGCTACCAGTCAGAGAGTGGGATTAATCCAAGCCATTGTTACTTCATTACCGATGTAACCATTCTCAATAGTGCAGCATATTACTGTAAAAATATTTCAGGTGTGGATACAAGCTTAAAACTTAGCATGCTCACCCCTCAGGTTGTTAGCCACCGTTGGAATTTTAGGATGACACATTGTTCAAGATGGCTGCCGTTTTTTGAGTGTTTTAAACCAGTTATTACAGACTTTCACGACATGGATGAACTTCATGTCACATCAGATGTTTTCATCTTTGGTCATTCTGGTCAGACAACATCAAACTAATAATATGTAGCAAAATCAGAAACCGAGGACTTTGCTGTTCATGAGTCTTGCATCAGTTGGAAGGAGATGAAGCAAACTGAGACAGTTTGCATTAGCTAACCATTAGCTAATTAGCTTTGACTTTAAGTGAAAGCTAATTAGCATTAGCTTTCACTAATTTTTTGTGATTAATGATTTAGAGTTAGCTTGTGCTAATTTTTGTGTGTTTAGTGTTAGCTTCCGCAAATTTTATGTTTAATGGTTTAGGATTAATTACTGCTAATTTTCTGTGTTTAGTGGTTTAGTGTTAGCTTCTGCTCATATTTTTTGTGTTTAGTGGTTTAACATTCTTCAAATGTTCAGCATTTAGTGGTCACATGTACTTAAATCAAAAGCTATTTCAATGTAAAACATCTTAACAGACCAAGTTAGATGGTAACATAGGACCGTCTGTGATTTCACCTGCGCAATTCTTGCATCCATTGAACTTGTGAGTTTGTGGATAGTTTCTGTTGAATTTCTTTGAAGGATGTCAGAAAACCTTCCAGAGCTGTTTTGATATGAACTGCATCCCACCCTCAGATCTTCTGCTTGAGGAAACTCCAGAGGTTCTCAATAGGGTTGAGGTCAGAGGTGGATGGTGACCACACCATGAGTTTCTCCTCTTTTATGCCCATAGCAGCCAATGACACAGTGGTATTCCTTGCAGCATTCATTGTCATGCATGAAGATGATTTTGCTACTGAAGGTTCAGCTCTTCTTTTTGAACCATGAAAGAAAGTGATCAGTCAGAAAGTCCAGACACTTTGCTGAGGTCATTTTCACACCTTCAGGGACCCTAAAGGGGCCGACCAATGATTCTCTCCCCATGATTTCGGCCCAAAGCATGACTCCACCACCTCCTAATGACTCCACCACCTCCTTGCTGATGTCACAGCCGTGTTGGGACGTGGTGGTCGTCCACCACCCATCCACTACTCCGTCCATCTGGACCATCCAGGGTTGCACAGCAGTCATCAGTGAACAAGTCTGTTTG
>CAEGAE010042844.1:0-17497 GCA_903067095.1 Girardinus metallicus
TTAGCTTTCGTCAACAACTCAGAGGCGGAAGTGAGAGCTCTGTGCAACGCAAGTAATGTTCCTGCCGGAACACGGTGCGCTAAATAATAAAACATAAATTAACGAAGCTTCGAGGCAGGTAAATTTTCCTCGAGGAATTTTAATAATCAAAGTACTCGAATCAATCGAGGAATCGTTTCAGCCCTAAACAGAACAAGCAGTTCTGTAAGAAAAAGTGCACAATTTCAACTCCACTAGACTACGTGGCTAAATTTGGTGCTTCCCCACAGGAACAGATTTTCATTCTTATGTGAAGTTCTTTATAAATCAGATAACAAATGCTTAAATAACCCATTTAAGTTGTGTGATGTAAGTTTTATTAATTTCAAGAGGCTCAACAGCACCACTATTTATTATTTCTGGGGTCTGGACAGTCTCCACTGTTCATGTATAAACTAATTTATAGCTCCCTCTTGTTTTGAGTTGGCTGTAGCAGAAAGATGGTTGATCACCTTCCTCTTCATCATCCTCCGGCGGTGAAGGAGCCATGGTCCCGGGCCCAGACGGGAGGATGCTTGGACTAGCTGTGGTTTTCCTCTTCTCTCTCTCCGTTTCACTTTCCAAACTCACCACCTCATAAAGTGTGTCAGAGGAAGGACTCTTTCGTTCTTTTCTCTCCATCTGAAAAGAGAAGACGTCTGATAAACTGTGGGAAAGCATAATGAGCTACAGTAAGGGGGCTTGTTTCTGTTTTACAACTTTGTAACGTGTCTCGGGAAATACTGAGTCAGTGAAGTATGTTGTTCACTAATGTTCTCTAGCAAATCTCCTAGGCCTTCGTACAACAGCTGGACTTGCATTGATATTAAATTATTCAAAAAATGTTAACACTCTAATTATCTAACAAGATAACTTGTGCTGAACACAACTTTTCCAGAAGTTCAAATTTAAAACCAATACATCAGAATTATTGAAGTGCGTTTCTGGCAACAGCAGTTATCTTATCCGCAGTAGACAACTTACATGGTGTCTTTATTCACCATGAATAACAATAAATTAGTTCTGGGCTCTGCAGCTAACGGCTAGTCAGAAAGGCACCAAAGAGGACTTCCATCTTCTCAATTTGTGCAAACTCTATTTTGTGAACCTGTGTGTTTAATTATTTACACAACAAATGGAGGTAAAAAGTGGCGTATATTCAGAAATATGCTGAAAATTAAGAGTATTGATTCTAAAAATGTAGAGAAATTAATGTAATGAAAAACAAGATTTAAAGCTGTACTATTTTTTCCTTTCTTTAAATTCACTCGTCTTGCTTCCCCTCTAATCAGCCATCACTGGAATCAAGTATATTTCTATCAACTGAAGCTATATGAAACTTACTTATCATCATTTGAAAAATTCAAAACTACCCTATTAAAAATGGCTGCATAAGGGCCATCCTGGTAACTTGCTTATGACTGTGCTAATTAAAATGTTATATGATTTAAGCTACCAAAAAAAATATTTTACTTTGTTTTTCGGTTTTAAATAACATCAAATTCCTGATGCAATAGATTTTTGTTAATAGTCATATTAGGGAATTTTTACTCAAATAAATCAGTTAAGTCAGCTTTGCTCAGTTTGGTCAGAACAACTTCAATAAAAAGTAACATACATACACTAATATTCATAAATAATTATCTGTAAGAAAATAAAAAATAAAATAAAAAAGTCAAAAAATAGAGGTGTCAAAGTGACCATTTGAAACCCACTTTACAAGAACAATGTTGTCACAGCCGATGCCTGGATATAGAGACAAACCTGTCGCAGTTTAAGGTAGAAGGTCTCAGTGTAGCTACGCTTGCTAAAGGGCCAGAACAGCCTGTCGTTAGGGGAACACACTCGAACCCTCGTCTCCAGCAGAAAACGGACGGGTTCCTCCACCTCTGTAATCACCAGATCTACTGCAGTCGTCATGTACATGAATTTATCTGAAAAAATTTTTAAAAGATGAAATATCACACACTCCAACTGGCGAGAAGTCGCCTATTCACATATTTCACAAACTGGAATATCAATATGACTGAATTATCAACTGAGTACACAGCAAATATAAACCTTGTTATAAGTCTGAAAACAATTCAGTCTTATCTAAACCTTGAGAGTGCATTTTTGGCTCTTACCTTTGGGCGTTTCCTCATTCACAGCCTGAAACTGAGGCGTGTTGGGGTTCCAGCTTCCTGTGATGATGTAAGACTTCCCATCTGAGCTCTTTCCCATTGACTCCTGTTGGGCACACAAGTTGGAGCACGTTGGCAAATACACACAGAAACACAACACATACAATACACAAACAAAAAATAAATAAAGAAATAAATAAAAATAGTCACCCACCAAGTCCAGCAGGTGCATGTCGCTGTTCTTCACATTTCTCCCCGGGCTGAGCAGGAGTCCAAAACACCTGGAGAATAATAAACACGCATGTGCGGATGGGAGATAGAGAAGCGTGATATTATTAGGATTACATAAGGGAAAAAAAAATTATAAAAAAAGAAACAAGGCAGAGGTGAAACCAGGCGTAAAACAATAACTCTTTCTATATAGACTGAAAGTTTTGATACATTACATAAATGAGGAGAAATATTTTCCTGAACGGATGGTCTAACACAGTCCAGACCACGTTGAAGACTAAACACATTCTTTCAGTCCTCACTTTCTCTGACATTATGAAACAATAACAACTCAAGCAGAAAATGGAAATCTGCTGGGAATGCTGAAATTTAGCAAATTTATTAAAGCTTGAAAAATGAGAGGCTGTGAGTAAGAGTGGGCTAAACCACAGCTGCCCTGGGCTACTTAAACCTCAATGCAGAGACATGAAGATGTTCTGAATTAATCAACTACAACTTAGAGATTGCTTTCTTAATAACATCTGGTTCAGGTTCAAGCAGGAGTCGGACCAAAAAGAGGAACGTCCTCCTTTTTGGCAAACTATTCCTTCTGACTTCACTACACTTTTGCAGAACGTCCTTAATTTGGACACTCCTATGACCTGGCTTCAAAGATTTACCTGAATCCTGCTGGCATGGTAGCATTTATAAAAAGGGAAATGATAACTATCAGTTTAACATTTAGTCGACCATGAGATTAAATTTTGATGTAACTCTCCCAGGGGTGTTGTGCAGCTCAATTCTCCTTATTTTTGCTCACTCCAAAAAAAGAAAGTATAACAGCTGCAGTTAAGGAACTATTTGAAAACAATAGCTGTCCCCATTGAGTCACAGGGCTCCAGAGAGTCTCTGTAATACTGCCATTCCTTATTTACTTTTCTCAGTCAAACATTATGGGAAAATGTGAGGGCCTCAAACGAACGTGAAAGGAAGCGTAAGGGGAATCGTAATGTTTCATGCTACATTACAATGATTCCTACACATACACAACACCTTCCAACATTTTTTCACATTTTGTTAGTTATAAACATATATGTCAGTGTATTTTGTTGGGATTTTATGTGATAAACAGAAATATGCCAGTATGTGTCAGAAAAATAATATGCGCGACACTGAAGACAGTGAAACATGGTGGTGGCAGCATCATGCTAATTAAAAAGAAATATTTTGAAAGCCATACATCATTTTTTCTTTATTTGATAATTCTGCACAAATTATGTAAAAATGCAGATACATAGCATAAACACCAAACGATGTGAAAAAAAGGCTTATGAACACTTTAGCAAGACACTGCATATAGCTACTACCTATGCATCTAACTGTGGATGTTTGGTGGAGTGTTTTACCTCTCAATTGCTAGCTCCTTGTTGGAGGTCTGCTGGATGTAAATTACAATCTTCTTGTCCAGTCCAGCACGAAGCTTGAAGCTCTGTTTGTCCTTGTCTTTTGCAACAGCACTGAAAATGGATAAAAAAGAAAATTCATGCTTATAAAAGTATGACATAGATTTAATTTTCTTAAATATTACATTTAAAGAAAGAGGTTGGATGTTAAATGTGAAGCTGAAAAACTGGACAGGTTGACGGAACTTACACGTTTATAAAAAGGGGTCAAGTGTAGAATAGAGACATTAAATCAAAATCAAATTACACCATAAGCCACATTCGAACAGCCTCTGCTCATTGTCCTGCACAGTTTGTGGATCTGGATCAGCACCAGGTTTTTTGACAGAAACAGTAATCAACATTCTCCAAGCCCCACTGACATAAATTTCTGTGGAAATACCAACGAAAATCTAAAGTTGAGTCAGCCAAGTTGAAACAATATCAATCACTTTGAAATATATGACAAGTATTTCAATAATGGTGTGAATTCCAGGATGTAGTCCGATAACCAAAGTATGCCTCCGTTTGAATAACGACTCAAAGAAATCTATTGACCAAAGGTTTTCAAACTGCGTCCCATTTTAACTTTATAAGAAAACCTCTACCTTTTTGAGACTGAAAAGCCTGTTAGCAACACTATGCTGCAGAGAAGTTTTGCAGCTTCCACACAGCATTGTACATCACATAAAATAATTTACACAAGGAAAAAACTCATAATACAGAAAAATTACCCTACATTCAAACTTCCTGATTGAAGGACACTAATAATAATGAACTCAAAGCTAATGAGGAGGAAATGTGGAGCCTAAAAATAATTCTGTATTTTTTTTGTTTTGTTTTCTGTGTGAGTCAATCATGTAGAGCAAGCTTTCTCGCGAACTCGCGGACGTGACTCAGTATTACAGAAAAACAAAAATAAAATTAAAAATAGGTCAAAGCTGTGATGAATGTAGATGTAGAAAAGGCAGGAACTTTTTGTTTTGCTTTCTTATCTGCATTACTAGGAAGAGCCTTTGTGTACATTTTTCATATCTCTCAACAACTATTCTTCTATTCATTTTGAATCCAACACAAAGTGAAGGAATTACAAGATTTTTCCCACTAATACATCAAAGCACATGTCTCTAATTTTTATTTAGTTTCTAAAAAGTAAATCAGTGTACGTGTTGTTGGTTGACACCTTCAAGGCCCGAACATGCTGGAATTGCTTGGTTTTAACAGATTTAGAAGGTAGAAAATAGATTTTTTTTTTTTCCATTATTTGAGCAGTCAATCAAGAGAATTAAAAAAATCTGTTTATGAGCTTCACTCAATTAACCGGTACATCTCTAAATTACACTGTGTGCAAGAATCTTGAATGTGAATTTACCTGAAAGTACCCTTGCCGTCATCTTCCCTGATTTCCAGGCTAACAGTGAAGGTGAACAAGTCGCTGTCAGGGGTCAGTGGGGCATTCTGTTGAGATGACAGTAGTGCCTTCTTAGCTGACCTCCGGAAGGCTGTGGCAAAGCTATACAGTATCCGGCTCACCTGGAAGCAGAGGCGAACAACATGCAATCAACCACTAACAAAATAAATACTTGAGGGAAAAGGAATGCAATCAAATACAATACATTTCTGACATACAATTTATTCAAAGTCTCTGTGTCAGTAAGATTTATTCATATATCTATTAGGGGTTCTAGTAAAGTCATTGAGAAACTACAGCTCAGTTTTTCTTTTGCAGGTTTTAAAAAAGAAAAAAAACATGATATAATTTTCATCATAGCTTGTTAGACAACTCAGTATCTATGCTTGCAACAGATTTACCCAAAGCAGAAAGATGGTAAAGTGTCATAGCAACATTCACCTCCATCATTCCATGTTTTTCTGAAATCATACAGCCTTATTTTGCTGCTTAAAAGTGTAATTTAACAGTAAAATACCATTCTTAAAAAGATTACACAGTTCAAAATAAAGTATGACTTGAGTTGGCGACAGCAAGAATATCATAAACAAAGTGGATGAGAGTGCTTGAGCTTTTAACACTGTGGTTACTAAATGGCCTATGCATACACAGCATGGAAACTACACTAGGGGGCTAAACAAAGAAGAACTGAGCTTGTGTAAGTTGTCATAAGACCATCTACTTTCCAAGGAAAAGTAACTATGCTTATGAATGGAGTAATGTGTTGCATGTGTTTGTCTACCTCAGGAGTGTGCGTGTGTCAATTTAGCCTATCCGGTGGCTATGAACGACTTCGACCAAAACTAATTTATTAAATTGAAAATGTAACTGAACAAATTTTATACAAAATTAAGAGAAGAAAGGCTTGCTTTAGTAGTTAATGTGAAAACATGCCAAGAGGTTAGCTTTTTTATTTCCTTTTAAGTCACCAGACTGCAAAGTACGTGCTTTACTATTTAACCCTCCCGTGGTCGTAGCGCGATGCTCAGGAGGAACAAGGCAAAAGTCACAGTCAGACAGCGGTGGAGCGGGGGTGGTGGAGAAGGTGGAGAAGGATTGAACTGTCAGACCATCAATTCCTAAAGCCATTCAAAATAAAAACTTGTAAAAGCACATGTGGGGTCAGTGAGACCCCGCCAGACCGTGCACTTGTGGCGTCGAAATGACCCTCTCTCTTACAATTGCAGGAGGGTTAAAAGCACCAAATCATCTCCAAGTATAAAAATAACATAGCCTCACTCTTTTCAAAATGTTTTATTTTCATTGTCATAGGAATGTAACATACTGTGCAGCCCTAGTTGCAACGATAAGTAACAAGCAAGAGCGGACGCACGATATATTGACACTAACATTGGTATCGGCCGATGTTGGTACGCTTCTCTCGTCTTGTCAATTGTTTCTGGAGGGGAAGTTGAGGATGTTGGTCGTCTAACATAATTTTTGGATAAGAATTAGCCAGTTCAGGTATGGCCCCTTAACACTAAACAGACAAGTCTGGATTACGAGAAGGAGCAGAACGGGTTCTGGTAAATCTCCAAAATCAAAACTGGGTACAGGTAGAGCCTGCCAAGAAGGAAGTGATAATTTAGTCACATTCTCTAAATGTACCTTTCCCCCAGCGAGTCCTTTAACTTAATATTATTACAGACAGATGTGTCTGTGTTAAAGAAGACCCCTCTATCCCAGCTTGAGGCTCACTTTAAAGGACTTTTTGATCATTTCTAAAAGTGGTAAACAACAAAACTTTTGAGTACACGGAGATGATGTGGGGCAACTGCTGTTATCAATGAATAACAAGACCTTTTTTGTTTATTTAGACCTGAGAATAAAGCAGTGTTTGTTTTGTCCCTGGTAAAGAGGAAGAACATTAGGGGACTGCAGAGGGGCTATTTCATAAGGCACCAAATGAGAATGGAAGTGAGCGTTGGAGGGGGAGTGGGGGGGGGGTTAAGAAAGCTAAATGGAGGGGGTCTTACCCATGTGTTGATAGAAAGAATAACATTTAACACAATAGAAGTGTTGTTCCCTGCTCAGCTTAATGTTCAAGTAACTGTTTCCAGATTTTATTGTTTTCAGATGGATTTCTTCTTCTACAGCTTGAAGGAGCTTTTCCAGCACACTCATTGTAAATGTATGTAGTCTGACATATACCAACTGGACATTTACCAATTCTTATACATTACCCCCCCAACTGAAAAAAATTAAAATAAAAAAAGGAACTTGATTCCACTAAATAAACTCTTCTCTTTTCTCTTTTTTTTTTTTTTACATTTCTAATTTAGGAAGCCAAATCCAACAAAAACTAACATGAGATTTAAACAAAGAGCTAACACAGAAAGGGTTTGCCTCTATGATGTTTCCATAAGTTTTACACCAGGAACGTTTTGGAAAGGAAAAAAACAAAAAAAAACAAAACAGAAGACATTTCGGATTAGTCAAGGTTTCGACACATTTTAGATGTCAACATTATAAACTTTTCCAGATTTACTTTTACTTTTTTGAGTTTTCAAACCCTCAAAAGCCATTCTGAAGGAAAAATAAAGTAGTGATAGAAATTTAAAGCACATTAAATCAGCAAAACCAGAAACTGGATGAATGGAAGTAGTGCAGGATTGATAGAAAAAGAAATGACTGAATGTATAGACAAATGGATCGATTAAAAGACAGGTGAACAAATGGATGAATGGACAGATAGACAGACAGAGGAAAAGACTGATGGATGAAGGTTGGATAGAAAAACTGGATAGATGACAGATGGATGAAAACATAAATAAATGAATGCATACAACATTTAAATAGAAAGAAATACAAATATTTTCTCCACACTCAATTTCATTTACTTATCCAGACCTAGAAGGGATGCTAAAATTCAAAACTGTAGAAATCCTGCTCTTTGCAAAACATTGCAGTTTCACCTGGTGAAGAGCTGTTAAAATATATGGAAAGGTTGTTTTTTTTCCATACTAAAAAATGTTCTAATTTTAAGAAATTTTAAACATTTTAAAGTCTACAATCCATACGGGAAATATCAGATAAATTACCACTGAAATCTGAATGTTTTAGCGTTCCATTAATTGGAGGAAGCAAGCTTGATAAGTATACTTAGGGAAATTTAAAAAGGAGGATAAGTTTAAACTATTTTTCTAAAACAAGTCGTGAAACTGAACAGATATGTTCTGCAAAGCCTAATAAATACATCTATGCTGACAACCAGCAACAGCGAGCTGAGAAAGAGAAATTGCTGGGTGTGAGACACAGTGGGGCTCTCCATCAGGAAACCAGCAATTACTGGAAACAAGCTAAGGGGCCTAAGTCCACAAAGGAGGTGGTGTAAGAACAAGGGAGTAGCATGCTTCATGTATGCACAGTGAGAAAATACACGTTTTTTTTTTTTCTAAGCTCAGAAAATGTTTTAAACAGAAGAGAAGAGTGTGTAGCTCAGGACTTGGGTGAGAGGAATGAAAAATAAAGGTGGGGGGAAATTAAAATTGAAAACGTGAAGAAAATGGGAGAACCAGGCCACAGAGAATTCAAGTTACTTAAAAAAAAAACTAATTGTTACAAATATCCTTGTTTGAATGTGTGAGTGTGAATTTGACTGTGCTATTACTCTTTAAGTGCTATGGTGTGAGCATATCTATTCTTGGTTGGTGTCTGAGGCTCTGGACAATGGGATGGAGTGAGACTATAAAAGCAGTGTCTGTCTGAAGGCTCTTAGTTACACTGAGTGCTTTCATGTGGGAGGAATCAGGTCACTGAACACAGCAGCTGTACTTTAACCCAATTTTTCAGTAAATCTGTTCACTCTTATCATGTCTGTTGAGCCTTTTACATACCTGTAATGTCAATTCCTTAAGTCAGTGTGTTTGCGGAAATGCAAACATGATCCTTATCTGAATGGCATGATGGTATAAATAATTCACCGAACTATTAGATTTCAATTCTGTTGCATGTACTGCATGCGCTTTTCTGCCATGTGCAATTTTCTCCTGCTACTTACAATCTATGCATTATTTTTTGAAAGTTATTCCTGGTTCTATGATTCTATGTTTGGCTAAGTGTTCGTGAAGATTTTTATGCATTAACTGTGTTGCTGCGTTTGGAAGAAGTGCCCATACGGGGTGCACTATTTGCTGTTCATTCCAAAGAAGCCATGTTTGTGTGAAGCCACAACTCTTTCCTGGACCAAGTTAGATCTACTTTTTTAAATTATGGTTCTTCCCCTGATGAAGCCATTAACAGGACCTACTCTGTCTTTTCCAAATGAAAATCTAGCTTAGGTTCTTTTTTTCTGTCCCATTCCTCTCCTACACCAATTGAATTTGTTACACTGGACAGCAGCTGGAACATTTTATTTTTTTAAAGTGCTCTCAGATGACATTTGCTGTGAATTGGTGCCACATAAAATCAAATAAACTTACCTTACCTTGGCAGGAAAGTCTGAGATACATTTTGTATGTTTTATAAAGTATAAACAGAATTCTTACCGCCTCTCGGATTTGGCAGCGGAACACGTGAATCCTGAAGATCTCTGCATTGTGGTGGCTCTCAGTGAAGGCGAAGCAGTCGCTCTCTGGTGTGCCATCGTGGCCTCGGACACAGAACAGGATCTTATAAATGGGGTAATTGGCAATTTCTGTGTTGTTGTGGGGGTCCAACAACCTGTTAAAACAAGAAATATGATTTTTTTTTTTCAAATGTTCTGTTCAGTTTCTTATGTCCCATGTGTACAACATAGGAGAATTGAGTTTAAATAAGTGCTTGCTCAATCTTTTTGTTGTACCAACCTGACAGTGCCTTCAGACACGCCCGGCACCGAAAGTGTGACATCCAGTGGGAGTTGGCACTGCCCTCGGAGAATGCTCATCATACGAAGGGCCTCCACTTCACTCCTGGGGGCGTTGACGGAGGCACACCCCAGGTATGTTAGCTGGCTGAACACAACGCTGTCCTCGTCTGGAATAGGACTGCAAGGGCTTCCCTCTGATGACGATTCATCTGCTGCAGAGCACAGGAGTAAAAAAGCAAGAAAAGGAGAGACAAAATTTACTTTAAGGCTGAAACAATTAATTAAATTAATCGTTGCTGAAGCAATTATTGAAATAATCGTCTACTTATTGAGTAATCATTTAATCGTTAACTAATCTGCAGATTTTGTGCAGATCTGCTTGTGGGTGCATATGTGGGTGAATAAACATGTGAGCCACTCTGCAGCACTTCTCAGAAGGAGAAAGAAACGTGGTCCAATCAGCAGCAACCTGAACTCAGGTAATATAAGGAAACCACCAACCATTTGGCTGGTTTTGACACAGAGCTGAGGAAGGCAGACACAGTCTCCAAAGCAGCATTTCAAAGGCAAACTGATCAAATTCATGGGAAAAGGACTTAATTAGGACTACCGGTAGGCCTTCCACTGGACTCGGCTGAAAATGTAGTCTGGCTTTGCTTTTGTATTTGAGTAACAGAAAAGTAGAATTTATTGAAGGAACAATTTGCATTGCTGGGTTTTAAAGTTTGGCTCTATTGAATGTATATCTAAAATTCAATTAATGTAAAAATTATGTTCTGAAAGAAAAACGAGTTTAAAACTAATTTGGAAAAATGTTTGATTCATGGATTTGTTTGGTTTAATCAAACAAAAGACTTAAGGATTCAACCCCTGAGTCCTTGAATAAAAAAATAATAATAAAAACAAATAAATAAATCCATTTGGTTAAAATTATGAAAGAAATTCATGTCTAAAGTTAATGATGGAATGATAACTAATATGAGTTACTAAATTTAAACTAAAAATCTCTGAAATGTATGTTTGAAATTTCTGTATATGTTTTGTAGGTTTTTCACCTCTTCATTGTTCACTGGTGTAAATAAAATTGAGTGAGTGAAATCCTGAAGTCTCATCAAGTTCTCCTTTTTCAAGTGTGAGAAGCCATGAAGTTATAGAACACTTGACAACTAGAATATACAGACTCTAGCTAACTCTAACAAGGTTAACTACTGAAAGAACAACAAATTGAGAGAAGTAATTAAGCCAAAACTGTACAACATTCTGTATTTAAAATAAAAAAAAATCCTACTTTGGAAGCAAACAAGTTCTATCCAGAATTCTTCAAGTGGCATAGATTTAGCTAAAGAAATGCTATGTTATTGCATTTTAAGCAATAAAAATTTTTATTTTCTTATTCAGAAAAGGAATTGAATTATTAGCTTTTTTCTTTTTTTAATGTATCTCTAATTTTGCTTAAAATAAGCTTACATGGATAATGTCTTCATTTTTATCCGATGAATCAATTAGTAAAATAGTCTTTTATTGCAGTTTACTACTTTACTTGTTTAAGACTGAAACAATGGCATCCCTCCTCACCTCTGTAAGACCTCTCATTCAGCTCGCTCTCCTGAGCCGTCTGAACAGGGAGCACCATCTCCAGCTTGGGTGGAGGTGAACTTAATGGGTCAGTGCCTGCCGGTACGGGGGACGTCACGTTAGGAAGAACCCCATGGTCACTCGGGCCAAGGCTGCTCATTGCTTCCGATCCGAGCCCAGCGTCTGCCACTGACGGGTCCATGAGGACGTCCTCCAACTCCCTCTGGAGCTGCTGCTCACTCCCATTCCCCACAATCTGATGCACGCATATCAAAATGAGACAGAAATATAGGGACGAAAAATATTGCAAGTTAATATCCAGATAAGAAACAAAAAGACCTGCGCAGCAATCGCCGTGAGAGATGGAAGCCGACAGCAAGCGCATCCCAACCGTTTACCAACAGCTTACACCTGATTTCACAATTCCGTTTGTGTGATTGTAATCTTCTTTTAAAAAAATCAAGTCTTGCTTAGTGATGGTTTTAAAGGCATATTTTCATCAGTTTTCATTTAACATTAGTGATTAGTAGAAGGTCAGTATAGGATGTATAACATCTCCACATGGAGGGCAGAGTGAAATAAGATAAACTGCATCGGAGGATTTTTGTACTGACTGAGATCAGTGGCTTATTGCACTGTTGTTGGAAGGCAAACTCAATTAAGATAATATCTAGACCATTTTCTAATACTGTTTCACTCAAATGTCTATTTCCAGCTGAATGGATGCTACACAAATAGTTTATTACATCACTTATTTGCAGGTATAGCTGCGAGCTCGGGCAGGTAGCTTAATACTATCAGTGTATACCATCATTAACTGCCAAAAATGACAAAGTTACCCCACAATAAAAAGTGAAACAAATACAGGAAGCTGGAATAATCACAGACAGGATCACCACTAAATCACATCACAGATATAAAGCAAAGGAAAGCAAAAGAAATTGCTCTCAGAGAAGAAAAGAAAATAAGCAGGAGAAGAGGACTGACCTTAAAGCTGACCCCTTCCTCTGAAATCACCTGCATAACAAACAACAAGTTTAGACACACTGGCTCTTCTCCTGACTAGATGGGCTGGCTGGGGGGCAAATGTGCAAGAAAATATGTCGCCAAAAAAAAAACTAAAGAAAAAAAAAAACAACCATGATATCAGAATGAGTGGGGCTCAATGGATGGAGTGATTTCTTTCTACAACGTGAGGAAAGTGAGCGGGTGCCGGTCGGGCGCTGCTTTTCATATATCTGACAGCAAGCTGAGGATGCCAACAAGGCCTCAGGAAAGCTTCACTGACTGCTGATCAAATCAGCTAAAAGGGAAAGCGTTTTATCCACAAGCATTATGAAGCAGCAGAAATACCAATGGTCTGCAAATAGATATGCGAACTCCATGCTAATCTGGCGCCATCTACTGGTAAAACACAGGAAGTAGCGGTGAAGGAGACCTAGGGAAGAGTATAAAGATACAAGCAAACCACTTAGTCCAAAATCAAAGTGAAAATGCAAAACTGAACCGATAACCAGTCTCAAAATCCATGATCATACAGAATAAGTGATCAATAGCAGTTAACTTAACTGTAACAGTAGTTCTTTAAACTACTGTGTTGTAGTTTAAAGAACTACAACACAGTTCTTTAAAGCATGATTTTATTAGAGCCAGCTGACCGACAGAAGATGCCGGTCATTTCCCAAAGAATAGCTTTTCATTGTCTAAAGGTTTTAGACTGCAAAAAAAACTGCAAGCTTCTAATTTATACAATTAACCAGAGATAACAAGATTTAGGAGTGTGTTAATAAGAAAATGTGAAAGTAAATTACTCAGATCTAAATTTATGAGAAAAGTGTAGAATGAGAATAAAAAAGCAACACAAGAAATGGTTAGTCATATGATCAGGAGTGACTGCAATCTAAACTATACATGAGAAAAGATGAAAAGATTTACAGGCGAGTGATGAATCAATTAATCCTTACAAATGGTGACCCCTCAATCTGCAAATACATTAATATAGCTTAATGTAAATCAGCTATGCTCTCGCATTAGAGAACGCTGAAATGTTGCTATTTACCCTGTAGGACAAATTTTGATGTTATTGCAAAGTGCCTTTCAATAGTATTCATACTCCTTGACTGTTTTGTCATGTTACAACCAAAACCTTCAACACAAACTAGCAGCGCTGTAAATTTGGACCAAAGTAATAGTATGAAATCTGAAAATGTGACATGCATTTTGAATTCAACCCCCCTCATACATTTAAAAATAATGTAGTGGCCATAACTATCATGCCATTAGTAAGTAGAGACAAGCTGTGTATAGTTTAATAAAAACATGTTTAATCAAAGTTGGAAACATGTTCATGGCAGTATTATGAGCTTTTCTTCAGCAGAAACAGGAAAGCCAGCGATAGGAAGTTAGATCAACTTAAATACAAGAAGAGGCCAGACAGTGGTTCACTTTTCAACAGGACTGAAGTACTAAAAATACAGACAGAGCAACAGTGATATGGTTTTGATCAAAGCATGTTAAGATGTGAGAATGGCCGAGTCAAAGTAGAGACCTAAATCCAACTAGGAATTATATTTTTGGTGTGTGCGCGCCAGTGATTAAGTCTGTTTGTGTGTGTTTGTCTGTGTGATAAGAAAGCAATTTGTAGCGTTAGATTTTCTGTTTTATTTTATTATTGTTTTGTATATTCAATTTTAGAATGTGTCAAGGGACTGCAGATGCAAATTAGCTTATATTACAATCTGGTACAGCCCATCAAATTGTGACATTTATGTTTAAACTTTATAAAGTTTATTGTTATTATTATTATTATAGAAATGTGAAATTTACAATTATGCTCTACTTACTTCTGGTCCGTCACATAAAATCACTGCAAAATACATTGAGGTTTGTGGCTGTAAATCAAGAAAATCTGAAAAAGTTTTCGGGGTATGAATACTTTTACAAAGCACTGTATGTTTCCAGCTTTCTAGAAGTCCCCACTCTCCACCACCCCCTCAAAAAAGATATGGTACTGGCCCTTGGTCCTTCCATTCCACCATCCTTACCTTCAGTCCTGTCTTTTCGTCATCACTACCATTATTCGTGGATGAAGGTGTCTCGTCCCCCAGCCGGGACACGAGGACAAAGTCCTCACTGTTGAGAGTGGACACTGAGTCTGAAGATACGCTAATCTTCCCCACAGAGCCCTTGTCATCCATGGCTGCCACTTTTAATTTCGACCCTGCTGCTCATGAATGGAAGACAGGAGGAGGAGGTGTAGGGAGATGATGAGCAAAATCACCTAGAAAAGAAAAAAAAATTAAAAAAATTACGATGATAGCAGTCATGAAGGAAATGAAAACCTCTTTTGGTCAAGCAGAAACTTGACCCAAACTCTAAAAAATGACGAAGAGTCTGATTTATTTTTAAATGTTTTTGAGCAGCTGAAGGAAAAACAAAACCAGTAAACCATATAAATTAAAAGTGAAGTTCAGTTGATAAACAACTGAAAATAAAAATGTAGCAAGCAGAAAGTTTTTTTTTTTCTCCTTAGTAATGTGTATTTTAGTAGAACAAATAAGATGAATGCTTAATTGCCTGCTGCAAAGTAAAAGTTGGGCTGATCCAAATGTAAGTAAGGAACTAAATAAAAAGCCATTTTGCTCATTAGGTGCTATAAACACCTAATCAGTGTCAGTATTTCCCCTTAAAATAAAGGTTATGTTCACAGCTGTTAAACACAAGAAAATGAAGAAGGTGCCAATGCGTGGAACAGGAAGAACGGTTTAAAAGAAGGTTCTGGAAGTGAGTACTTCCTGGTTCTCCCCTGGCTTTTCTCATGTTCTTCTATTCTCTCTGGATTTCCCTTACTTTATGTATGAACCTCCCTTTCTACTAAAACCACTTCCAACAGCAGAACAAAAAAGGAGAAAAGGTCACACCAGTTAACACTTTCTATCATTCCAGATATGATTGTCACATATTATTGAAAAAACCTCTAAAACTTCGTTCATTTCTTTTTTTATTTGCTTTTGCAGTGATATGCTGCCAAAAATGTTATCAACGCCGACTAAACACGGCAAACTTACAGCTATAACTTTACATCAGAACAAATAGCAACAAATGCTGTTCAGAGGTTCCTGGGTGTTAACTTTTCCTCTCCTTCTATTGCAGAAACATGATTCATAATGCAGTACACGATATGACCCAACTGAGAAACCTGTTACTGTTACTACAGTCTCGCTCACATGTGAGCCTCACACAAACACACTTGTGCTTGATCCCTTCACTGTTTATAATGACCATTGTTCCTACACATCCCATTTCTCTCGTGTGTTTCTGCTCATCATCTGCCTTAGGCTGGTTATATGTATTTGCATTACAGCATTGTAATGATAAGTGCTTACCAGTTTTTTGCATGTTTCCACTGATATTTTAACAATTTACCTTTGATGATGAGATCCAAGTTCTTGAGGCTAGAAGGCCTCAATGCCATCACCCTAAACTTTAAGTCCCTTCGCAGAGTTTGTGTCAGACTCAAGTCAGAACTTCCAAAACAAGTATTACTTCTATTCAAGAGAAGAATGCAACACGTCACTATAAAATTACTTAAAAGGAAACACAGAGATGTTTTCTAAAATTAACTTGGTATAAATTTATTTCTTTATTTTTTATAGAAATAATTGATTCTTTATGTTTAATTAGCAAACATTATATTCTTGATAGCTTATATAGACACAATCCGCTCTGTATGACTGCCTGGAAAGGTGAGCTAGCTGTGCAGCTGTACAAAGTGTTAACACAAAATATTGTAGACATTTATCAGGAAGATCATGAAGATTGTCAGAGGATGCTGACAGCAAATTACTTCCATACTCCACCACCACCAACAGCCCCACCGTTTCCAAATTTTCTGTTTTCAATGTGAGGGTTTTAAGTCAGAGAAAGAGGATTTAGTCTGATTGTATTTAACTGAAATCTCCTCAACTCTCCTGGTTTGCTGTTCTGCTACATTAGATGGGAACTGGAATATTAGAACTTCTGAAATCAAAATTATTTCATTTAAAATCATGCATATTTTGAGGCTTCCGAATATACATGTAAAAAACAATAGGTTCATTTTATGGGTGGGCATTTATCATATCGTATTCTTTATCATATATCATGATTCATTTCTCATGATAAGAGTTTTGATTAGGGCTGGAACATTCCTCGAGTGATTTGAGTACCTCGATTATTAAAATTCCTCGAGGAAAACTGAAATGTCATACATATGCAATTTTTCTCTCTCACACACACACAAAATACTAAAATTGCGCATATACACTACAAAAATATCACACGCATACAATTTCTTTCTCACACGCATACATAAAAGACTAAGACTGCACATATAATCTAATAAAATATAGACTCACCTTTTGTATGTGTGAGAGTGATGTCATGAAAGAGGCGGCGCATCATTTGGAGATCAGATCGCGCATGCGTTGATACCACAGTGACGTCAGCTTCATGCTGGATACTGGCGTTCCACGGTGTTAGCGGCGTTTAGCTCAAGGCTAATCCGATTTATGAACGCTAATTTCGGCCAGCCGTTCTCTACCACTCCCTCCTCAAACGCTCGGTGGTTCACTTAGGGCTTATTCCGGCGTTAGAGCCGGAGTTAGCGGCCTTAGCACCGGCGTTAGAGCCGGAGTAAGAGGCCTTAGAGCCGGAATAAGACCTAAGTGGACCTCCGTGAAGGGAGCAGTAGAGAACGGCTGGCCGAAATTAGCGTTCATAATTTCGGATACACGCCGGTAACACCGGCGTCAGAGCCATAAGTGAACCTCCGAGCACTTGAGGAGGAAGCGGAGCTAACGCCGGAGCTAACGCCGGAGTAAGGCGTTAGAGCCGGCTCTAACGCCGGTTC
>CAEGAE010042861.1:0-47009 GCA_903067095.1 Girardinus metallicus
TATATATATATATATTTAAAAAAAAAAGTTTGCCAATTTGTAAGTGAGTCCTCCCTCTTAAGACCGCGGGAGGTCATCCTGGGGTTTGTTGTTTTGTTTTGGAGCTGCGTTGGGTTTGCGGGGCAGAAAGAGCGCCAGAGAAGAAAATGAAGACCTCTCTGCTTTTTGCTTTTATTTCAGTCCA
Source organism: Girardinus metallicus (assembly GCA_903067095.1). Taxonomy (NCBI): domain Eukaryota; kingdom Metazoa; phylum Chordata; class Actinopteri; order Cyprinodontiformes; family Poeciliidae; genus Girardinus; species Girardinus metallicus. The sequence goes on from CAEGAE010042861.1 coordinate 185, forward strand.
ACTAAAACACCGATCCTTTACTCTGAGCTGATTCAGTTTTTTCTTTCACCCCATCCATCGGCTGCTCACACAGTCTGCAGAGTCAGTCCGCACAGGAATAAAATCAAAAAGACCAACAACGCTCTGCTTCTCTTCCCACACATTCTGTTGAAGTCACCTTAGACATCCAGTCTTTCCTCTAACATGTCAGTGAGCTCTAAGAAGTTTTCTGCAAGAGAGAAAAGCGCAAAAGTGTCCTACTTTTTTCTTTTTTTTTTCTCCTTTTTCCAAGATTATTTATAACAATAAGAAGGATTATTGTTCTTTAAAGTAGAAAAAAACGGGAAGAAAGTGTCGCTGCGCATTTCTGTCGGCTGGCCTGCGGAGGCGGCAGGCGTCTCGGCGAAGGTCGAGAGATGCGAACTCCGTTTTTTTTTTTTTCTTTTTTTTTTGTTGGAGGAGAGCCTGAGAGCTGCAGCAGCATCTGCTGACTGATTTCCCACGAACGCCCCGAAACGCCCCGTCGGGCGAGGGGGGGTTGGGGGTGGAGAGGGGCGTCGATTGTCAGTCTCGATCCGCATGGCGTCTCTCCCCGCAGACGTCGCGTCGTTGTTGTTTTATTTTTCCACATAGATTACAGAAGCTGAGTGCGGCGGATGATATTTCCTCATGTGTTTCATGTAGGAAAAAAAAAAACAATTAAAAACGGCAAGAAAAAACGTTGAGTCTTCAAAAGCACTGACCAAGTGAATATTAAAGAGTTTCCATAGCCCCGCTGGACTGACTCCTCACTAAAATGACTCACTAATGTAAACGGGTTGAATACACAGAAAGAAAGTAAGGCGGCGGAGTGTTTCGTCGAGCGACTCAAGCACGGTTTGGCAGTGTCCAAGACCCGTGGGCTGCGCGAGAGCAGCCAGGGTTCACCGGGGTGATGCAATAGAAGACAAATGTGCGAAGTGTGTACTACTGCAAAATGTGAATGTGTAATATTAAAGAAAAACAACAATCTAGCTACTCCTCGTCTCCTCCTTTTCCCCTCTTCTCCGATGGAGATCCTCGAGGCAACCGTTAAGGGTTTTTGCTCTTTAACCGAAGCTACGAACCGAGAAGCTACGGTTCGTAGCTTCTCCGGCCATTTCTCTCTCCTGCCACTACTCCTCTTCCTCCTCCTCATCCTCCACCAGTCGTCTTCCTCGTCCACTCCTCTCCTTTTCCGACCCTCAGATGTGCCTCTTCATGTGCAGCGCCAGGTGGTCCGATCGAGAGAAACACCTGCGGAGCGAAGCAGAGAAACGGTGAGAGACGGCAAATCAGGAAAGTTAGGAGGCAAAAAACAGCATCCGAAGGGAACAACTGCATTACTGATTGAATAAAACAACCAGTACATTAGGCCTGGAAGTCTGCTGATCAATGCCAAAATCTGGATTTGTTGGCTCTAACTGCACCACATGCCAGACCCCTTTAATACCCACCGACTCTGCGTACTTTTAGAGACATTTCCATAATCCAATGTTTCGTCAACTTCCCACTGGAAGCACGTAATATGCTGGAAGTAGCTCACACTTCCAACCTGCAAAACACCAGTGTCTTATCCCTGGATTTGTGAAAAATGCTCTCACGTTGATGAGATGGTGGGGCCTCTCCTGATCTCATCACAGATCCTCTTCTCACTCCCTGTTAGTGAGAAGAGCTGTCTGCAGCTTCTTTGACAATGTTGTCTTCAAGTAATTTGGACAAAAAAACGTTTTATCATTGTAATAAACAGAAAATCCCCAACACGACTATGATTTTGAGGTACTATGAGGCATGATATGTTTGTTTTCTATGTCACACTATAAGACACACTTGTATTTGCGGGGGATCAGGAGCCACAGCTACTCCGCGTATCGCTAAAGCCAGTGAATACTTGCGACCCCAGGTGTAACTGCATGTTTTAATAGCCGAAACACGTCGATACGCATCAGTGGATCTGTCACAATAACAAATTTTACTGGACAACAAACTGTCCCAGAGGTTATCGCGATAAACGATAATATCGCTGCTTTGATACCATTTTCAAGTGACGTAGTAGTAACTGAGCGGCTATAATGCCAACACATATTCTCAAACATCAAACTTTAAATTCTGAATGAACATTTTAACACTGGAACTGGAAGACATTTTAAATATCCAAAATAAAATAAGCAAAACAACAAATAATAAAATGATTATGAAGGACAACTTTGCCTCCAAAAACGGGCTAGTTGAGACCAAAGCACCAGACTGAAGACTTTTGGTAGAAAGAGGGAGGAAAACAATAAATCATGCAAATGGACATTATTGAGTCTGTTTTAATTTATCATGTGATTAATTGATTTATTGCTCATGGCGACAGGCCTCTGCATCAATACACATCGTGGAAACCATTTTGGTTATACCTACAGATATATATCTTATCTTAGACACAGGGTTGATTTTAAATCCAAATCTGCCAATGGTATGAATAATTTTGAGCTCAACTGTATTTAGCCATGACAAGAAGCCGTCCTTTACTTAAGCACAACATTTATTCTGTTGATCCAGCCTTTACATCCATCTTCGACGTGAAAAACTGATGATTTTGTTCAGCGGTAGCTGTGCTGTACTTAGTAATGTGTTGATTGATTAGTTAATAAATTAAAAAATAATAATAATAAAATAGCACATTGCTCCCTCGCGATGTGCCAGAGAGTAAAAACAAATAAAACAACCATCAAACAAATGAGTTAGCTTTCATCAAGACTCTCGGAATGGCTGCCGATGTCAATGAAAGTGATCAAACGGTATAAAAATAAAAGCACTACACTTCCAGACAAGCATAACCGATGGTCAGAAAGCAAAATGCTGCACTCCATTCTGACTCAAGAGCCGCTTCAGAGCCAGTCAAGGGTGATTCTTATTGAAACGAAGGTGACAAATGCTAAAACCGGGCCGGCAGCCAGAGTGCAAAACAGCCAAATCTGTGACACAAACAAGTGCAGAGATGATAGTCCCGTCATTTCAAAAGGGCCGCATTAAAGCCGACCCGCTTCGTCGTCGTCGTACGCGAGCTGTGCCAATTTCTAACGATGAGTAAACGTCCAATTCGGCTTCACTGGTTTTCCTAAACATGCCTCCGTCATGGCCGTAGATCACAGCCAGACCCTCCACGGCTCCTCCGGCTCAGAGGGAAATGCAACTGCGGAGACTAATTAGATATGCAGAGTGAACACGGAGGGGCTGCCGCTGCTCTCCACGGCTGGGCCATTTAAAACGCCGCAGCTGATGACATAAAACCAGGTGCTGGCGATTTTATTTGGGGGAGAAAAAAAAAAACAACAAAACAAACTAAAATAAATCCACAAGCAGTTCGGTTTTACAACGTGCGCTTTATGGGTTGTGAGAATATTAAAAGTTGAACGCCGTCGATAATATTCAAGACGAAAGGAGAAGAGAAATTACAAATTCAATTTGCCAGAGGCTAAATTCATTAATAATTAGTCGATCCTACTCTTTTGTCTTTTTCGCGCACTTTGCTTGTTGTTCAATCCAGATATGAGCAGACGCACAGATAAATACACAAAAGGAAAATTAATAGCTTAAAGGCCGACTCTGCGGTGAATAATGCGCAGCATTTTAGCCTTCGGGTGTCGGTCCTCACCCAGCCGCTCTGAGCCTGCAAAGCAAGCTGGGATCATTAACGAGAGGTCCTCCCTCCGCGTTCAGCGGAAAGCAAGTCAGTTTAAAGCAAAAACCTGCGTTTCGATGCAACTAAAGGTTTGCCTACTCTGGACTCACAATCAAAAACGCCTACAAGTTACCGTATATTCCGGACTATAGAGCGCACCTCACTATAAACCGCACCTACAAATTAAAAAAAAACAAAAAACTGCCGGATGTATAAGCCGCACCGAGATACTCGGTTTTCCACGAGGACACAGCAGAGGGCTGCGTCCTTAGGTCTCCAACCATAGATTCGTTCAGCCTTCGGTAGCCTTCAACTTAAAAGCGGCATCTTTTTCTTCGTGTTATTTCTGTGATGAGGGGGTATGAGTTTGAAAACATTTCTCCGTCGTGCCTACTGCTAGCATGTGCTTATTTTAAATGAAAATTAGCACTTTCTTCTTTGATTTCCAACGATTCACTTCCTGCTAAAGAGCCCCCTAGTGGTTGAAGAAAAATCCACAGAAAAGCCGCTCCGGGCTATAAGCCGCATGGTTTAAAGCGTGGGCAAAAGTAGCGGCTTATAGTCCGAAAAATACGGTATATTTAATAGAAAAAAAAAAAATCAATGCTCAATCAACTGCTAAACATCAAACAGAGCAAAAGTTCGTCTTGTTTAGTGAGTTTTGAGTTACCGAACTTGAACTAAAGCTGATGTCAGCGAAGAATTGGCTTTTTATGTAATTTAGCTTAAGTGTGAAGTTATATTACATTTCTAAAAGATGCTATCATCTAACATATAAACTTGAGCTGCAGCCCATTCTGCGTCCGGTAGATATAATGTGATGCCAGCCTACCTACTGCAACCCTAGCAGCTTCAACTCTTCGGCGAAGACTTTCCACAAGGTTTAGATGTGAAGCGTTCTCCCAGAACTGCAAGTGGGAGGTTGTTTAACGGGACAATGCACATTGCAAAATGTGCTAGCATTAGCCAAAAAGGCTAGATCTCATCTGTGGTCGGACTAAGAGATCTTCATTGCAGTCTCTCCTCTGATTCATCACTAAAGTGTTTTGTCAGTGTTTTGTGTGAGATCCACACCAAACGTGCTCACTCGTGTTTTTATGCACCTGGTGCAGCCGTGTTGGATCAACATGACTGTGCACCAAACTGTTCCCTCAAAGTTGCGAGGATAAGTCATCCAAAATCTCTTGGGTCGTTGAAGAACTAAGTGTTTCTTCTTAAACAATAGTCTTAAACAACCCTATGCTTGAAATGTGCCGTTCTAACTGCCAAACCCAGATTCATCCACTGAACTGGCAGACAAAGACGCATAATTCATCGCTCCAGAGCTCCACATGGAGTCCAGTGGTGACATGCTTTACACACTGCATCCAACACTTTGCTCAGAGATGTACGATTGGACGCATCTATTTTCCCAAAGGTAAGTCCAGGAAACTCTCAGCAAGCTGTCATAAATCCAAACTTATGGTCACATAAAGTCTGGAGGTACATACTGTTGCTAATGTATCTGCAGTAAGTTCACAACATCTGCTTATTATACAGCTCAGCATCTGCTGACCCTGCGCTGTGATTTAGCTTAGACCAATAGAAAACCAGGGATGTTAGGTTATGAGGTAGAGATAAGCATTTTAGAGAGGGTCTCGCATCGGCTGTGTTCCCTAACCCAGGGTTTCCCCCAGAGTATTATAAGCCTGGCAGGCTACCAGGCTTTACTTGAGCCCCCACCAGGCTAAGCATTGCTTATTTATTTAAGTCTTTTTAAAATGTGTGCATTTTTTTAGATTTTGTAGTTGGTGTTCAGTCTCTCAATATCACATGACTATCAAGAGATATTTTCAAGTTTCCTATCAACTTTAAAAAAAATTTTAACTCAAAAACACAACGGGCCGCTGGACGAATGACTGCCCTGGCACCCAACCACCGGACTTAGCAAGTTTTCTGGGGGAAACTAGGGGCCCATTGTAAATGTAATCCATGCATGCTTTTTCTTCCTGTTTTTATCCTTCTGGATCACCACTTGGCACCGTCACAAACATCTAGCTGCAATTAAAACAAGGCAACATTATGTCCAATCCTTTTAGGCAACCAAAACAACAATAACAACCTTTGAATATGTGTAGCAACAGCATACATTTCCAGATTTCCAGCAACCTGAGATTGTGCCAGAACACCGATTAGTCGCCACTGACTGGATCGCAGCTACATTGCAAGTTTGAAGATGCCAAAAACAAAAAAGTAGATTTTTTTTTTTTTTTTACCAAGTGAGTAGATCAGCACAACAAGGGCAAACATCTTTTTTTTTTTTTTTTTCCTCTCTGGTCTTTTTGTTTTTAAATTGCTTTTGTTGTTTTAGCAATGGCAGCAGGTTCTAGGGATCAGATGAAACCACATGGTGTAGACAGAACGCGGCTGGACGCGTTGAGTCCTTACAGTAAACAATGAGCGCATTTACAGCTGAACTCTGCTCTCTGTTGTCTCAGGGTCTACTGTTTCCTTTTAGCTCCCAGTCAGCCATGTGGTACCTACTGTAACACCTTCACTGATCTCTCTGCGTGTGTGTGTGGGTGTGTGTGCGCGCGGCTGGACAGATGGTCATGCCAGTTACTGTGTCACTGTTGGAAAGGGGGGGCGTAGCGGCTACTCCAGCTGGTAACCTCCCACTCTCAATCTCCTGAAACACACACACAGACTTCCTTCTTAGCTTCCTTTCTTCATCTTGACTCTCTTTTCTTTCTTTTTTGTTTTTTTTTGTTCCCCCTCCCCAATCACTCCTCCTTGCTGCTCCACGGAAACATCGGGGGGTCTTTGCTTGATTAGTCAGAATTAATAATGTACTTGTGTGTGTGTGTGGGCGTGTGTATGCGTGTCCTCTGGGGAAATACTGTCAGACTGAACATTTTATCAAATATTAACTTCTCTGGCTGCCACTTTTTCCTATTCTCATGGTAATATTTGCTGGACTCCTCCCACCGCAGATGTACTTTAGCATTTGTGTGAATTATGCAAAACTCTCTAGTCTATTAAGCATATTTTTAATGTATTTTTGGAATTTAAGCACAGAAAAAAAAAAACCTATGAGGCTGCCTATGTGATATTATTATGAGTACACGAGACAATTACACCAGAAAGCTTCACAAGTAAACCTTGATGTTGTGTAAAATAGACAAAAAAAAGTACTATTAGATTTCAGAAAGACAATGAGCATCCACAACAAAAGACTTCCTTTACATCACAGAGAAAAAAGAAAAATGAGTTTTTTTCTCTGAATTTTGAGGTAAAAAAAGTCAGCCATAATCTGTGCTAATCTGTTTCTTCTCATCCACATCGAAAGAAATCGGCTGAGGTGGTTGGAGAATTTGACAAAGATCCCTCCTGAGAGCATTTCTCTGTAGATTGTTGCTGGGAAGAAGGATGTTCGGGCTTCCAAAGGAACCCGATGACCCGGTGACCTGATCTGGCTTACTCTGCATGTAGGTGAATTCATCTCTGAGTAGAAATGCTGAGATATTTTAGTTCAGAGAATAATGGAAGCATAACATTTTTAGAATGCTTACATTTTGAAGCTGAACGACTTTAATGTGTAAAAAAAAAAAAAAGTATTGATCAAAGCCAAAAATCTGACATCAAACAAGCTGTTTTTGCCATAGTTGTAAATCTGTGTATATATTAATTCATGCAACGCAAAATGACTTTGCGTTTCTTTTTTCCAAATAGGATCTAATGCGGCCCCAGCTCCCAGCCTGGATTAGGCGCTTCCAGCAGGTTTCTTTGGGGGTTTATGTGTTAAACCAAAACTAGAGGGAACCCACAACAGCCAATTACACTCTCTCTCGGGTGAAAGTTGGTGTGTGTGAAATAAATTGGAAGGTAGCGCAGGCACACACACACACACACGCACACACGGCGTGGGAGTGCATGTTCAAGTGGAGCTGGCATCTGGTGCCACTCAATTAGCTGCGACCTGCTTGCCAATAGCCTGAATCCATTTAACAAGGGCATGAGTAAGCACACATGGATACAAACACACACACGCACGCACGTACACACACCTCCAACCTTGAGGACCAAAAACTAAAACAGTGACAATGTGACTCACAAATACAGCTCCGGCTTTGGTGTAGCAGTCTTTCAGTTTGTCTTTGGTTCAAAAAAAAAAAAAAGAAAGAAAAGAAAAGAAAACACACGCCCTATCGTCCGCTTCGGCTTTGTTTTCCTTCAAATTGGACCGGACACGAGTCAGTGCAACAAACAAACTGATTCAGGATCGATTGGGAAAGCACAGTCTTGAAAGTCAATACATCTGTAGTCAATTTCCGTGCGCAAACCTGCCTCACACCCACGTCTTTCTTTCTCTCCCTTTCGTAATATAAATCCGTTGAGAACTAACTTAATTTAGAGTAATAGCAATCCTCGTCATTAAATTGACTATACCATGAGCTGTAGCGTTGAATATTTATCACTCTTCAAGATAAAAATCTCCCCTCCAAGCTGCTCCTTCGCAGCTTCTAAAGGCGCACAGCCTCTCTTAAGAAAACGTTCACAATTCAAAACGACTAATTTGCAATATTTTATTATTTAAAAAAACAAAAAACAAACTTGATCTTTCTTGTGCGTTAAAAAAAAAAAAAAAGGGGGGAGAAGAAATTTGTTATGGATCATTACAATCCCCGAGCGCCACATGTGACGCCTGTAGATTGAGGCTGGATGAAAAATGTTGTTTTATTTATCATTTGTCAAAGAAGCTGTCTGATTCCCTGCTGCTTTGAATGCATTAAAAACCAATGTTCAGAGGCAGCTTCTACAGAGAGAAAGGCTGTCGTACAGCGATATGACAGCAAACTGTTCCCATCATTCTTCCGCCGTAACAAACAGAGATGAAATAAAACGAGAAACTTAATTTGGAGGCTTATTTGAGCTACTTCAAATGTCAGCTTGAACATGTTTTGTTGCGAGTTAAGTGATGTGGCTTTTTAATTGGCGGAGAGTTGCTGCAAAACGGGAGAAAATGGATGATGCTCTTTCTGAAAACGCATACAGACAGTGTTATTTTCCCCCAGCACAAACCAAACATAATCGTGGTTGGGAGAAAACAAAACGTAGAAATGGCTTAAAAGTTGATTTTTGAGTTTAAATAAAATCTTGATAATTAAGTAACGACTGAAATCTGATCACATTTTTTGGTCAGATTGGTTGGAGAGCCTTGGTGGAAAAATAAGGTGTTAAGTTTAGGTCTGCACCATTCTAACACAGAAAGATGTTTTCAATATAGCTCTAGCTACATGTTTAAGGTCATTGTCCCACACTTTACTACAGAGGAGCATCCCCACAGCATGATGCGGCCACCGTCATGTCTCACAATGGGAGTTGTGTGCTAAGGGTAATGTACAGTGTTAGATCTCTGAAAAATAGACTTTAGACCAGCAAGTTAGGTTTTGGTCTAAACCGACCAAATCTCCTCCTTCCATTGGTTTGTCGTGCGTTTACATGGCTTGTGGTAGAAAGTGGATTTGTTATGATTTTCTTTCAAAAAGTCCAGATTTGTGGAGTCTATAACTAATATTTGTCCTTTTGGAGACGTTCTCCCACCTGAGCTGTGCAGCTCTCCATCTTGGCCCTGTGGCTGCTTCTCTGAGTCGTGATTTCTTTGCACAGCCTGCCAGCTGAGGTCATCTCTTGGTAAATTTATAGGTGGGGAATGTGCTTTTTAAATTTTGATGACCAGCTTAACTCTCATCATTCATTGTGATAGCTTGGAATATGATTTTAGAAATGAACACTGCATTGGACTTGTCCAAAGAATTACGTCCAACAGACCTCTGAGGACATCGTAGAAAAGCTAGATGTAGACTGAGGCTGTTTCCATACCTGATAATCTGGTAGACTCGGTTCAATTAGGGACCAAAGCTGCAGTATTTGTTACATTTTCAGCTGGTGCGGTTTGTTTTCACACTGCTCTGTGTCAAACAATCCAAATTGTGGTGGCGCTGTACCAACAACCACAAACAACACAAAACCTTTTGAAGAAGACACTTCTTTCTTAGAGAAATGTCAACAAAAATGGAGTAGCGTCAGATTTCAGCAGTTGTAGGATTTCTCTTTTGTCTTTGGTAAAAGACCGTGAGCCACTTCTCCCGCTAGCGTTAGGATTCTGTTTACCCAGAATGCTCTGCGCTATAGCTTACGTCCTGCTTGGCATTCACATATGCATTCGAACCGCACCAGAGTTCGCTTTAATCGAACAGAGACCTGGGTTTGTAGGCGGTCCAGAGCTCGATTAGGCATTCACGCCCTCCCAAACAAATTGGATTTTCTAGGTAAACGAACTGGAGTTTGATTAAAGCAGAGGAAGAGGGCCCAGTCAAATTCTACTTGTTTTGTCCTTCACAAAAAATCCCACTAAAATACATTAAAGTGTCAGTTTCAAAATGCAAAAAGGATATGAACACCGTCATATCCTTCTCCTTCCTTCAGGAGGAAGGAGAAGGGTCTCAAATTGACCCACTGTGCCTCTAGTTGTAGGACAAACATTGATCCTTGTTGCCTCAAGACGTCCTACAAATGCAAACGGTGCTGTGTGCTTGGTAGTAATCTGTGTGAATGAAAGGAAGTGAGTGTTTACCTGTCGCAGTGGTTGCACTTGAATGGCTTCGCTCCGGTGTGTTTGCGGTAGTGTCGTGTCAGCTCGTCGCTGCGGGCAAAGCGCCACTCGCAGCCCTCCCATGAGCACTTATAGGGCTTCTCACCTGACAGCGAGGAAAGGGAGAAACAGAGCAGAAGGTGTCACATTTTATTACAATTTCTACATCTAATTTCACACGTCTAAACTACAGCTGTTCACTAATATGCAGGTTACCACCCCTAGGTTTTTCTCCAAAAACACCCACACACACACACTGCTACCCAGCCCAGGGGCGGCCAAGCAGAGCAGTTTTACACAACAGCCATTTTAATGAGCCAACACACTCAATTAGCTATAAATGAAGTCTTTCAGCACTGCAGCATGTTAATTCATAATCCCAAATTCACCCTGAAATGAATCTCGTTTTGTTCCCTTTATTACCACACCTCCGCCCATCCATGCACAAGAACACACACTCACACACCCAGAGGAGTGAGGTGGTAGTGGAGGGAGTGTGTGTGATGGGGGCTGAAATGTAAATGAAGTTTCATCCTCCGGTTCACCAGATGGGAGAAGAGATGGTCTATTGTTCTCAGCCTGTAGTTATCTCACCATGATAGAAAGCCTTCCAGCTGTGTGTGTGCGTGGGTGTGCGTGTGTGTGTGGCATGAAGGAGCAGGCTGTCTTCAGATGGGACCTGATGATGCGTCTCTGTGTGAAGCATTTTCTCCTGCGTGTGTAAAGTGTTGGGTAAGATGAGGTAGCAGTTAGTCTGGACTTCAACTCAGAAACTAATAACGCAAACAAAAAGTGAGGAGAAGAAATACAATTCGGTTTTACTCCTGTAATTAAAAAAAAACAAAACAATTTTGATATTTAGTATGAGAATTATAAACTTAATAACTAATAGCTTTCAAGAAGGTCAAAATATTGGTACAATTTCTTTTGGCTTTAGCTGACTGGACAGTGATTTATCAAAAAGAACACTGCAACACATTTGGACAAAATTAAATCATTTTAAATTGACAAAAGTCATAATAGATACAAATCTACTGAAAATCAAGCAGGGAAATTGTTTTTGAAATGTGGCTTCACACAATTATTAAAATACTAAAAAACATAATAATAAAACAGGCCTGGACAAAAGGGATAATGCTGCAACTGGTAAATGTCACTTTTGACTGCTGTCTCATTAAGATTTCAGAGTAAAACTTATTTCTTTCCCAGTCTAATGTATTTACTTTAGAATTTCTATGTCATCAGTTGTGCAAAAATGCTAATATTTTGAGGTTAATTCACCCCTTTAATGGATCAGACTCCATTTCATATGCAGTAATTTGACTCTTGCTCACTTGTGTATCTTTTCTGTAAACAAACTATTTGCATACAATTACTTAAACCGTGTGTATACATTCATCTTTTCACTGTATCTATGCAAACGCCCAAAAAATGGCTTAAATCCTGTATATAATTAAATTCAAACTATCTCATTATCTGATATATTATTCAAAAAATCTTGTGTAACACTGTTTGTCTATTAATTTAGACTTAACTCCTTTTTTGGGCCACTTAAACTCTCACAAAACCAAAATGAGTCTAAATGAGTCGAAAAGCCTTATTTTCTAATGGGAGACAATTAGTAGCAGAGTATCGAAAATTACTTTAAATAGTCGGTTGTTAAGGCGGGAACAAAATGTCCTTTGGAGCCATGAATTGATGCATGGTCAGAACAAAATGGTCAGCAACTGGAAAAGTTGAAAAAAATTGAAACTGCGAGAGTACAAAACGGCAAAAGGGAAAATGACCAAGGCTGTCGATGTAAATAGATGAATAAATATATAGCTATTTTTACTTCCTCAGCAATATAAATGCAACAAAGTGTTGGACTTGTGTTGGACTTGTGAATGTTGAATCGATCTGAGCAAAGAAGATGTAAAGAAATATTCAAATAATTGCATTTTTAAATCAAGGAGGAACATGCAGAAGGCAGATAGGGGTTTTTCACCCACAGCTGAACTAAATGATAAACAAAAAATATTTCCCACAAATACGATACGTAAACCTGGCTCACAAAATAACATTTTTTAGTCCAACATTCCTCAACTTCCTTTAAATTCAATCGCACAAAGTTACAAAACTTGACTTGCGAGAGCTGAATACTCTTGGCTCAAATGTATTTCCATACAAAGGCTCAACATTATAGTCAAACAACAACAAAATGACCATTTAAATTAACTATATTTGAAATATTGACCAAAAATGAGTCAACCTGACGGACCCTTGATGTTCCTGGCTGTGGTTACTGTAATCGGGGCCTTAATGATTCCTAATGGGCAGTGATATGGCAGCTTACAGTCAGTTAGCCAGATGTCCCACCAGCCCCTCTTCTCCTTTCACAGCACACATCAATCCTCTTAAGAAGACAAACATGCACACATTCACAGCTGAGTGGAGCTAATGTGGTCTGAAGCATTAGGAAACATGTTGAAAAGCCAAACATTCGCAATAAAAAAGCTTTTTGCCCACAAGTGATCCAGTTGTTAAACGGAACTGTGTTTTTATTTTCCCCCGCATTAAAGGCAGAATGGAAATAAAAACTGTCAGCGCACGCTAAAGAACTCTGTCCCCTGCAGAACATTAGCTTGATCTGCAGTACGAGGTGGTGTGGTGTCTGATGTTATTATCAGAGATTACAGATTAGTGACCAGGTTTTAGCCTCTCATTTTATGAGTCTTTTATCTACTGATACCGACTTCAGCTAATTTTCATTTTCAGAGCTAAAATATTGGAAGATACGAGAACAGCATTCCAGCCTTCCTACTGAGCACTTATTTATTTACATTAAGAGCAAAAGTAACATCCCACAGTGTATAAGAGAAGTGTCACTGCAAACAGCATTATTATATTATTGTGAATCAAAGATAAAATGATTCAGTGGTTGATATTTTGAACAGTTTATCATGTTATGCTAGCAGTTAGCTTGATTGGGGCAGCTAGCATCCCTAAAACTGTAACCTGTGTTATTATATTAATGTAAACCAAAGATAAAATGATTCAGTGGTTGATATTTTGAACAGTTTATAATGTTATGCTCGAAAGCATGATACAAGTAGCCCCAATCAAACTAATTACTAGCTTGATTGGGGCAGCTAGCATCCCTAAAACTGTAGCATGTGAGGATACCCTACTGTCGCCTTAATTTAGCTCAGATTTACAAAAAAGCTGCCAATATTACCAAACTCATTGTAAACTCAAATGATAAATCAGCTTTGTTGTACTGCAATCAGCCTTCCTGTTATCATTTGAAAGTCTAGCTCTCTGCTTAACTGAACTGCAGAAATATCCTATCATGTCTTAAAGTACAGTTTCTTTTTAAATAGATTCTTCCCTTCAAACCTTTCTCTACTTCTAGCAATGTCATTTTAAGTCCCACACAGAAACTGAAAATCACTAACTTTTAGTATCCTCACTAATTGTCTCCACACTTAAGGGCGTTGTTAGTTTGACCTCGTAAAGCTTAAATATTTTTCATTCAACAATCAGAAAAAAGTATATTTTTGATTTTTCGACCAGCTGAACACCGGGGTCTTGGCCGACCAAGCTGAAAATGGTTTCACTAGCAGCCCAAATTTAGCTTCATCTCTTACTATTACAGAAATAAATCAGGCCACCAGAAACTTTGTTGGCAGGGGTATCAGTTAAATGCCTAAAAAAATAAAGAAACACAAAGTAATACTCTGAACAAACAACTCCTATTGTTTTGACGCAGTGGAACAAGATGTCAAGGAGTGGAAAAAAAGAAAAAAGTACCAGACCATAACCTCTTCATTTCACTGTAACAGGAAAAGGAAACTACCTGTCAACTCTGAACTGCTTTAGTAAACTGTAACGCCGCTGATTCCACATTCAAACCATCAGGATAGACGACACCGACCGAAAAACTACACCTGCCCACTCTCTTCAGCTTTGACAGCAAGGTGATGCAACGAGGCGTAAAAGATGATGTTGAACAGGAATGCCGCACTGTGAATGATTGCCCCTTTTCTTCCCTTTATTTCCCCACAGTTTGCCTGTTTCTTTGATCGGAGACGACTTTTATCCACAGACACAACACGACTGCGGTTGCTCTCGGACTAAATTATCTACGCATCACGAGCTGCACTCCCCTGGATTTCCATATTCAAATTCTCCCCGTCGTTTCTCATGCAGTCTGTAGCCGACTTCGACAACCGGGATCTGGGTTTTTATTGCTGCCTTATTGCGCTCTTTAGGTGACAGGTGATTCCTGTGACACCGCTTTCATTTTGGCTGGTGTTATGTGAATATGGATTTTGAATAAAATATTCTGTATTATTGGGTCGTAGGGAAAGGAACATCTAATTAGTCCCGGGTACCGCGGCACCATCCCACTGCTGTCCGTATTTCATTATGATATGCCTCGGATATCTCAGGTTAAATCACTTTTACAGAGGCACAAAGAGTCGTAAATTGATAAAGGGAAACTCAGTTTATGTATCTTATGTGTGGTTTATGCTGCAACGATGTATTGAAAAGCGTTTGGAGTAGGCTTGGACTGATTTCTGGTTAATCATCCATCTTTGTGTTAATAGGTCCATTCAGATTGCTTGTAAAACTGTTCCTGCTGTTTAAAGTTTCTTTAAAGAGAAACCAGAGCAAGAATCACAGTGAGTCACCCAACAAAGTAAGAAAAAAAATGCTAATAAAAAGAAAAAGCCAATGTTACAAGAGTTATCGTGACTCTCGGTAAAATAAACAGCCTAAGGCAGGGTGCTACCAAAGCAGACATCAACGCTAATTAGCTAGCCAACATGAACGTACTGAACTCCCAGCATTGCTTTACAAAGAAAGGAGGAAAAAATAAATAAATTTTTAATTTTAGATTTTTGTCTCATCTCAAGTTAATTTACCTTCAAGTATCTGCAGATAAATGAAAAAAAAAACAGTCCCATGAATCTACTTTTGTATGTCCTTCATTGAAACTAGTATAACTGTGGACACAAAGATATTTTTATAGCAGTAAATATAGAGATCAAGAATATCTATTTACATACCTGATCAAATGGATATTCTTGATCACACGTAGCTAACTTATTTTTGCTTTAATGCCTTGATATTTTAAAACCAACATAGATTACCAGTCCATGGCCAGTTTAGCGGCATCTTTAAATCTTTAAGATTAGCTCAAAATACCAAAGTCACTACCAACATTGACATTAAATGGACGAATTTTAAAAACTATTTTGGTATGGATGATTATTTAGTCTTTTATAGAATAAGACAAACACACTATAAACAGACAACACATCTCCCCTTCCCAAGAGTCCAGTGGCAGCGTTTTACGTCACTGGATCGGACGCTTGGTGATGTAAGACTTTGAGTTCTTCGGTCATGGAAAAACCAACTGTGTGTCAACGGGCTGTTCTTGACTGACCTGCAAGGTCACATAAAGTTTAGAGGCCTGTAGCTATTAGCTATTAGCTTTGCAGGAAGCTAGCGAACACTTGGAGCTCAGAATCCCAGCATCCAGTTGTTGTCATTCTCATTTGCTTCCACTTTGTTACAATATCTCTAGAAGTTTACTATGTAGGATTTCACGGATGCACAGACAGCATCCTGTTGTAGTGCCATGCTGAAATTCATTGATCTCCTGCAAGTGACTCATTCATCTCCAGTTGTTTGTATGTGTTGTGCAATCTAGTGGACATTAACTAATTAAATCTGAACTGGATTACCCTATGCTGGATCATACTATTTGTCTAAACAAAAGAGGAGATGCCAGAAACTTAAATATTTTTTTAAATTCCTCGTCCCACTATGCCTCGACCTGTCCCAGGAGCTGAACATGCTGTTAGGTCTCAAATCAGTAGAGTCACTATTCACTTTAAGTGCTGAAACATTATAATACAGTTACAAGAAACCAAAAATAAACAATGTAGCTCCTTTTTGTGGTTGAAAAAGGTAATTTCTAACTTCCTGTAAAGACACAGAAATCTGTACTGCTCCACGTTTTGTTTCGAGAGTAATCCTTTGCTATGTCTGTGAAAAATGCTATAATCTGTGATTCTACAACAGATTACTTCAAGCCCTGTGAAGAACTGCAGCAAAATCCTCCATGTTCAGCACTTACATCCGTAAGTGTGAGTCCTCCTACGCACTCCATAAAGTCCTCTCCTCTCTAAGAACTGATATATTCAACCTACAATACCAAACCACTTGGCAGCTTATCCTTTCCGAGAAATACTCCACCATTAACCTACATGTGTGCGTGTGATAAAGGGAATGCGAGTTGGGGGGGGTTGTGAGGGGCGCAGGTGCCAGACAGGCGGACGTTTCACACCCGTCTTCAGTAATTGGCCAGAGAACCTCATCTTCCTTCAATAGGAGCCCTCTCAAACACACACCGTGAAGACACGCCGACAGACACACACTGTTAGAGGAATGAAGCAAGGCCAGCCTGGGCCTAACGCCACAGCAACCATGACGGCAGCCAATTATAGCACGGCAAGGCAGGGATGCATGATAAAGTCACCTAGCAACTGAGAGAAAGAGAGGAGAGGAGGGTGAGGAGGGGGGAGGCTGAGAGACAGAGAGACAGATTAACAGGCACGGACAATCCACCAGCCACCAACCAATTATGGAGGAGTGTGATGCAGTTGCTTGGCAACCTAAACTAAATAAGCAATTGGAAGAGAGATGGAAGTTAAAGGGGGGGAGGGGTGTGGTGCAGAGGAGGGTGAAGGAGGGTTCAGGTGTTGGGGGAGGTCAGCAAGGTGTTACCCCGACGCCACATGAGGTTGGAAGGGTCCCTGCTGCAGGTGGGAGAAGGGGAAGGGGGTTAAGCGGAGTTATCACAACAGTGTTTCAACCTGTGAGCCACATGCCTGAGGATCAGGATTTGCATCACGAACAGCTAAATAGATTGAAATGTTTTTAGAGCTAAAAAAAATAAACAGAAGGAGCGTTGAAGTGTGCAACGTCTAAAACTATAAAATCTCACTTTTTATGACAATATGTACATTTTTGTGTAGATCTGATTTAAATTTCTAAAGGACTTGGCTGTAAAAAAAGACGAAAAAATGTAACCATGAGATAAAAATTAAACGTGAGCACTGATTCCGTCAAAATAAAGAAAATAATTGCAACTGTCTCTTTAGTAACTGTGATTTACTTTTGATTTTTCATGTTAGCACATGGAAAGTTGTTCAGTCGTTATTGCTGTTCACCAAAGTCTCCATGCTTGGAAGATCAAGACCTCTTTGCCACTAATGAAGATAACTTTATGAAGCTCTAGCATCTACAGCTCTGAAACATTGATTTCTGAACTCTTCCCGAGTTAAAACATTGGTGTTGTCGTTTCTAAATACGAAACTGTTTTCCTTGCATTACTTGAGGTCTGAAAGCACTGCATCTTTTTCATTATTCCGTCCATTTCTCATTTTCTGCTAATAAATACTACATTTTTGCTTGGAATTTCAGAGACATGTTGTCAGTAGTTCATAGAATAAAAGAACAATGGTCATTTTACTCAAACATAGACCTATAAAAAGTAAAAATCAGAGAAACTGATCACTGGTTTCTTAATTTTTTCCAAAGCAGAGAACTCAGAATCCAGTTTGGATACGAGAAAAGATTCATCCACTGAAAACGCTGCACCAGTTAAGCACGGCAGTGGCAGCATCATGATGTAATGCCGTTCTGCTGGCAGTGGAAACAGTACCAAACAGAAAGAGGTAGTAAGAGGAGGAGAAACGCAACAAACATAACCTCAAATAATAACACAGGGAGCTGGAAACTAACTGGATGCTCCAGCAGAATTTTGACCTCCAGAATTAAAACATTTTATCACCACAACCACAAATTTATCTGGATTTTAAATGGCACAAAGTAGTACATAATTGGAAAGTGGGAGGAAAATTATCCTTGCTTTTCTTTTTCTTTTTTTTTTTTTTAACAATGAACCGTTTTCACTATGGATATATGTTTATCTATGTTTGTTAATTTGGCAGACCCTTATCTAAAGCAGCTCGCAAACAACAGTATAACACAGTTGACAGAAGAGCTAATAATAAGCGACTTAGGAGTAGGACCACAAGTCAGGCTCCTTCAGAATAGAGTGCAGGCACAGAAAGAAGCGTTGAAGGAGACGGTGAAGGAGAGAGGTTAGGAGATGCTCTCTTATGAGCTGGGTCTGCAAAAGTTTCTTGAAGATGGACGGGACTGCCTCTGTTCAGGAAGCGTGCGGTCATCAACACTGTTGTGGAACGTGTGAGGTCACTCATCCAACCGGAGAGACCGAATCATGACATAAGCCTTTGCTAGAGCATTTGAGTAGATGGGTATTGTCCTGTTAAGCATTTTGAGATTAGGAAGAGGCAAGCCAGTCAGAGTTAATGTGAAGACGGATGAACCTAAATACAGATCAGTGCTGCTTGGAAAGAAAAAAAAAAAAAACTGCTAGAGGCGGTAAGGACCTGAGACTGATGCAGCGGTTTCCTTTACTACAACATTCAGATGTCAAGGTTCAACATCCACATGATTTTTTTTTTTTTACCCCCAATATGCTGCCTTATGTTGGTCTATCTTGCACGTTTTTCAACAAAACACACAGAAATTTGTGGTTGCAACGTGATAAAATGCGAAAAAAATGTGAGGGACGTGACTATTCCTGTGAAGTCGGTCTTTTAAAAAAAAAGTGAGAAATCCACCTAAAAGTGTGAGCCGAGCGAGCCAGCCGAGCTCCCAGTGAGAATCTTCTTGATCACAATCGAATTAATTCGACCAAGCCTCAGCTAGCAGGAGAGTATTTAAAGCCAGACGACGTCAAACCGCCACCAAATCTATAACACACCGGCAATCCGGTCTGCTGATAAACATGACTTTTTCTGGGCTGCTGCACATTTGTGTCGGAGCGAGGTGCCAGCGCCATGAAGCTCACATCTACAACTTCTGACAGACGGGCGCTCTTTCCAACGCAGCTCCTCGCGTCTGCAACCTCGGATGCCAAGTATTTAGTTAAATGTATCTTTTTTTTTTGTTTGTTTTTGGACTGCTCCTTGAATAACAAGGATATGATTAATAGGCTTCCACTGCTTTTAGAAGTCCAACCTTATCCAAGAGAGCAGAGGGAAGGAGAGAGAAAAAAAAAAAACACACCCAAAACTTGGCTTTGGCTCACAGCATCACTAATTGGATACTTTAGAGATTTACCGAATTAATTTCTACCTCTATTAAAGTTGTATTAACTCGGCCGTAATGAAGAAAACCTTTACATCGCTCCTGCGTCTCGGAGAAACGGCTGGATCATAATCGACGTGATGTGCCTGCGCAGCCCGTGTGACGCTCAGTCACTGACAGGCGTGAATATAATGATGCCTTCAATGGCCTCTGGTGAGTTACAGTAAGAGCAGTAAGGCTGCGCAGGCTTTCTGCAGCTGCTCCTCCCTGTAGGCTCTGCAACGCTAATCCCTGTCTACATGTATGTTCAATGATTTATGGTCATAATAACCCAAAAAGAGGATTAAGCTAATTAAACCGCAGCTCTGTGCTTGTAATGAACACATCGGGAGGGAATACAACATCCCGCATTTATACCACACACACACACACACGCACACACACTGAGAGAAAGAAAGAGCTGCAGTGTCTTCAGGGTATCTGCTTTTTATTTTCCCCACCAAATGACTCTGCCTTTAAAAGCTAATCGTTGGTTAGCATGACTCGACAGCTGAATCATCTGATTACAGATACTGGAGGCAGCAGTCATGCTTCCAGATGACTAGTGGCTCCATTCTGGATTAATATAATAGAGCTACAGAGGCTGGGGATTTTTCCCCACCGCCCCCACCACTCCCCAGGTCCTCCAGGTGCAACCATGGAAGTGGAAAACCAGACCTGGAGCCATGCCGTGGTTTTAGGGGTCGCATAAGCATGTAACACGCTGGATTAATGATGCCAAGGTTGCCAGTATTAATACAGCGCATGTCTGCAGGCTGTGTGCTGTGAACCTGGGGAGACTGCTAACACTGGATGATGACAACTGGAGGACATGAAATGCATTAGACGCCGTAAATTGATGGTGTAGTTAAAGCTAAAGTTGAATAATGCTAGCTTTGGGCTGTGTGTGTGTGGGGGCGTGTGTGTGTGTGTGTGTGGGCGCCTGGGACCCATGCGGCTGATCTGTGATGGCTAAAAGATCAGAGTGGAAGACAGACCAGTGGATAGCTGAGAACCAGCATGTTACTGGCTAATACAAAAAAAAAGGTAAACAAAAAAAAAAAGACAGAAGTGTAGATACACTCGTTTTCAGCAAGAGTGTCATAAATGTTTGGGTTTTTTAAGGATGTTTTTTTTTTTTTTTTTCAATGCTGAATGACTTGAATTTGTTGTGGATTTTCTCAAATCCAAAAAGGCTTCAGTGCATTTACATACATTAATATTTGGATAAATGTCTCTTAGCACGTTGCGGTCGGAATCTTAAATAGCGGCTTTATCCATCCACAGCCAGTTTAGGTGTGTGTTCGGGGTCATTGTCCAAAACTCACATCAACGATGGTTTAGAAATGGATGAAACAGTCTTGAATGTGTGGAGGTCTACGCCCTAAAGCCTGGTGTGTGCTAGGAAACCAAGCAGCTTCATTGAGCTCCACCAACTCATGCGATAAAATTTTCAGTAAGATTTGTGCGAGGAATTTGATAATAGCAACACAAATATCTGGTCCAATTACAACCTGCTAGGAGGATTATATCCATTATCATTCCACACCAAACAAGAACAGTTCAAATGCTCCAACAAAAGACACTGACATTCTAATAATGAGTGTATGATGAGTGTATGTAAGCCTTTGACCAACACCATATGGAAAAGCAATTTTAAAAAGCCTCCATTTAGGACTCAGACATGCATTTTTGCCAAAACAATCTGCATACTGGGTGCTTTTTCGAATGAAATCTTCATTTTTCTAGAAGCTCCTGAACTACAAAATGAAAGACCTGCTTGAAAACACAAAACATTTTGGACTGGTCCTGAGTCTGATGGAGAACTTGTGGAGAGAGCTAAAGTTTGGGCTCCTTCAAACCTCAGAGACATGAGGAGTATGATAACGCCAATAAAGATTATTTCTCTGATTACTGAGAAAGACAAACACTTTTCATTATTAAAACTTAAAACAGAATATCTTTCAAAATCTATTTCTATTTTCACATTGCGTTGCCTTTTGAGGGACGCCTGTCTCATTTCCTATCAGAAACAAACCTAGTGACTGAATGGAGAAAACTTGAATCTGACACTAAGAGATATATTAACAATTTTCTAGCAATTAATGACTAGGAGAGGTAATTCAGAGAAATACAACCTTTATTTCTATTCTTTTACTTTGAGTTATCCCCCTCAGTCACCTCTCTTGTGTGTCTTTCTTGTACCAGAGCTCCCCTCCTCATCCTAGGAGCCGGTGGCTTCCTGCCCTGCACACATTAGCCCTGTCTGTGCTCTGTCTGAGGGTCACTGAGAGGGCAGCAGCAGCAGCAAGCAGCAAGCAGCAGCACGTCAGAGTCGCTCCAACACGGCTGATTTGGTACAGTCATTTAGTGCCAGTATATCAATCATCAGGTAATTACTGACGCGTCACCTTTTGACCCGGTAGCTGCCGTATTAAAATGGAGATAAATACTCCTCATGTGAGAAGAAGCGTGATCTAAATCTCTGTAAGAGGCTCAAACATCTGGTGTTATTTCTTTTCCCTCTTCCATGGATTTATCCCGCGGTTCCAACACTGGAATGGATTTAAGTTTACGTACAGTGCATCTGCCGGGTCACAGAGCGGCGAGCACATTAACAAAGTGACTACTGGGTCACACAGACATCACCTCCTAGTCTGATGAAGGCGTCGTCTCTGTCTGCTGTGGTCTGTTTTGAAAGTTTTCACCTCTGAGGAAAATGTTCATCAAAGAGAACAAGGCCAAACGACAGACGTTTGATGTGTGCATCATAGGAACAACAATCACCAGTCACTTTATTAGGTTTATTAGATTGTTTACAAGTTGGACTCCCTGCTAATTCTTCCGGGAATAGTTTCATCAAGGTGTGGCAACCATTTCCCAGAGATTTTGATCAATTTTGACTTGGCCTCTCGCCATTACTGCTCATTTTTCAGCTGCAAGCCAATAACGCGACTCTTTCATTCCAAAATATCCCAAAAGAGCTCTATTAACTTCAGACCCAATGACTGTGGAGAAGAGTGAACTCATTATATTGATAAAAAAAAAAAAGTTTGAGATGATTTGAGTTTTGTGAAATAGTGCATTATCCAGCAGAAAGTAGCCATCAGAGGACGGGTAATCTGTGGCCATAAAGGCAGGATTCATGAACATCAACAACACTCTGGTGTTTAAATGATGCTCAACAATTACAAAAGGGCCCAGAGTGAGCCAAAAAAATAAAACAACGCCAGCCGCGCCATTACACCAACACCACCGAGTCATATTCAACAGCTCTGAATGCTTTGAGCTGCTGACATGACGGACAAACTCTCTATTTGAGTAATGCGCAATCAAGCAAAACAAAATGGATAGTGAATTCAGACAGAAATTTGGAAACATTTCCCAAAATCCTTAAAGATTTTTAAGTAAAACTGGCTAATAAACTCTAAGATAGGTCTCTAATTGTCAATTGGAACAAACTTAGGCATAGAAAATAAAACTCTCCTTAGGTGTGAATAAAAACTTGTAAGGTTTAAAGTTATCAGCTTTGTTAGGACGTGTTACTTTTAAGAAAACACGCAGCCTTTTACCTGTGTGGGTCCTCTGATGTGCCTTCAGATGGGAGCTCTTGGTGTAAACCTTCCTGCAGCCATTAAACTGGCACCTGTGGACTCTCTTCTTGTTCTCAGGGATGTCTCCTCCCAGACTTCCACCGCCTCCCTGCTCGCCGTCACTCAGCGCTCCTCCTCGGCTCGGTGGGGAAGGCAACGCACGTGCCGCCACCACCTTGGTCGCCCCTAGTCCCACCTTCTTCGCCACCAGCTTAAGCGTTAACGTGCCGTCTGCCGTGGCGGTGAGCGTCTGTGTGGGCTTAAAGAGGTGCCGGCCGAGCTCCGGCGACGACGGCGGCGTCAGGGAGGTGACGGCGGCGCTGAGCTGCGCCGCGCTGACTCCTCCGAGGACTTGGTCCTTTGTGTCAGTTCCGGCTACCGCCTGGCCCTTGTTTGGACTGGGCACCTGAAGGATTTTGGCCTGAACCTTGGGGAGGGTTGCGAGTAACGGCGGGGGGCTCGGCTGGTCGGGGAGGCTGGGCAGGAGCGGGTCCATTAGGTCTTCATCGCTGTCGCCGCCTTGCATGAAGGCCGGTGTTAGGAGACAGTCCAACTCCTCGTCAAAGAGCTCCGAGAGTCTCTTGGGCTCCGTCTGTAGATACCTCTCCAACTCTAGACATGTCTGCAAGGGAAAGGGACACCAAAGTCAAAACCACGATTTTCTTAACCTGTTATCCCATTTTCATTCAACTTCATTCAGACTCAACAGGGGTTCACACAAATCGCCACAACTGGTTAGGCAACTGGACGTTGGGTGAAAGGCCCAGAGACCTTCCAACCAAACGTCCAGCTAAACCTTTATCCACACGACCTTTTATATTACGGTAAGTTTCCAAAAGTCAACAAAGCCTTGCCTCACACAATCTCTCCGCACATCTGTATACTCACTGGTCTCCCAGTCTAATTTAACTTGGATATCGGCTGTAGGCGTTCTATTTCTCTGCAGCTGCTGACCATGTCACCTGGCACACGGCAGTCCTGCGAGAGGAGGGATTTATTCTGTGATTGATTGCCGCTGCCTGGACAAGCTCTCTGGAGCCCTGAACTGTGGAGGCCTTGCCTGTTTCCCTCTGCTCAGCCAAATCAACCAGCCGTGGACGTTATATGGAGAGATAGAGGAAGTGAGGTGACAAGTGAAGACAAAGGATAATAAGAAAAAAAGAAAAGCAAAGAAAGAGAAGGAGATAATGAGAAAAAAATAAAGAAATATGAGAGTTTTTT
Source organism: Girardinus metallicus (assembly GCA_903067095.1). NCBI lineage: Eukaryota > Metazoa > Chordata > Actinopteri > Cyprinodontiformes > Poeciliidae > Girardinus > Girardinus metallicus. The sequence continues at coordinate 24,516 of CAEGAE010042861.1, forward strand.
CTTTTTATTTATCCATCTACAAGAACTTTTTTTTTCCTGCTACACTTGTTGTAGCAGAATCATCACAGTTGTTGGTCTGCTGGCCCTCCAGCGCCTTTCATCAAGGGCACCCGAGTCATTACCTCAAGGAATCGGAGCCAAGAAACCCTCCAGTGACTAACTCAATTTTTACAACCCCAAGCCTGCGTTTGCCTCTCAAGACTTAAAATGTTTTTTTGTTGGTTTTTTTTGTGCCGTCAGTCAACGGCACTCTTGAGTTGTACAAGGAACTGTTTGTTTCAGGATTGTTTCTGCTTTGAGTTTTGTTGTATTTTTTTGTCAACATCTACAACCAATGCCAGTGTTTGATTCTGGCAAAATGGCTTTCTGCCTACGGCCACAGAGCCCAGGCGGTGCCACAAGGCAAAAAAGAAACAAACAAACAAAAAAACTGGCTATTGGGCAGTAGCAACTGTGTTGGATTTTCCATTGCTAATACACTTTATATGTGGCATCCAATTACTGAAAGAAAAATGTATGTAAATATTTATATTAATTCATACCACAGTGATGTTTGATTCATAGCTTATGATTAGCTGATTACTCCACACTGAGATGAGAGAAATCTACATATTCTGATCAACTAATATGTGATCAATGGTATTTTAATCCTCAGTGTTTCTGATTAGATGCATTATAGTTTGTCTTTTTTTGCAGAGTGGGTTTTGACATTTGTCTGTCTTCAACATTTGCTAATAACATATTTCTGTCTGTCAGGAGGCACAGTTATTGAATATACTAAGCTTAAGAGATGGAGGTAAAGCTTACAGAGATGTTTCACACAGAGCTAACCTCATTCTTATGTTATGGTACAATAATAAGAATAGCTGCAAACCTAAATGGAGGCAATGGAAGCAAAAACAATGATTGCTGGAAAATTAGTTAATTTTTATAAACTCATGCACCCAACACATAAGGAATGAGTATGTAAGTGGTCCATACCTTTCAGTATTTTTACTTGCATCACATTCAGTGTACCTCAATAACATCACTCCATCGACAATATTACGTTATATTATGCTTTGTACAGATAAAAATGTGCTACATTTAACTGAAAACTATCGGGAATAAAGACTGCTGAAAGCTGGACGACGGCAACAATCCACAGAATCCATGCAACGCCATGAACCACTCATAAGGCTTTCAGCAAATCCCGCCTAAAGGTCGATGTTCAATTGTTTTCATCCCTATCCTAAAACATGTTCTCCTCCTCGGTTCATGTTAATAAATTCTAAAACAGGCGCAGTATCTTAAACCTTCTGCCGCTAACGTTCGTCCAACAAAAAGCATGATGGATTACGTACAGCTGAAGGAACAAACAGACGTGCAAACCCACAAGTCAGAGTCTGCTGTGCTTTTGTTTTCGTACAGCAGACTCTTAGTGATATTTCTAAATATAGCTGGATGTTCCTGCAGGTTGGCAGCTCACATTCAGCCATCCAGTTCATAAAGCAGCTTTTAAACTTTGCTCAAATGCTGTACTGACCTGTTGCCCTTTCAACACTGTAATTTTTTTTATTGAACACACTGAAGGGAAATTCTGATCACACAGCTGCAGTTATTTTCTGAAACACTTCCCAATCCATTGTATTAAGTTTTATCTCTGGTTAACTCTTGTTTTTTCACCCTGCAGAACAAATACTTTCATTTTGTTATTAGCTCACATTAGTCTAACGTTTCTCAGTTGTTTCTCTATTTGCTTCGGTCAAACAGCCCACATCGCCGTCAACTCAGCACTTTCCTAAAACCTCGTGTCTCTGCTTGTGTCCAGCCGCTCACTACTTCCTTCTTTGTGCCCCCTTGGAAAGTGAACCTCGTCTTTGGCCGAAGGCCATTGGCAGCCGAGGGTTTTTACACTGATGCCCCGGCTCTTTCTGCACGGGTCGCTCAAACGGCTGCTACACCAACATTTTTCCTGCATTTTCTCTTCTTCGGCTGCAGCCGCATGGCTCCGTCTGTTCAGAGAGGCCAGTTTTGCAGCTTTGCTTTGCTGGGCTTTATTGATGAGACAAACCAACGTATTTCATGTTCATGTCTGTCGACTGACGATAAGCTGAATTTCTTTTTTTCTCCACCCCTTTCTCCTCATTTCTTAAGGATGCTCATTTGCATATGAATGTAAATCAAAAGATATTTCTTAGCAGTGGACACTGGCTCACGAGGATATGTAAACGATGATAAGCATGTATGTACCAGTGTCTTTTGGAAAATGAATACTAAGGACGCAAAGCGAGCCTGCTTGGCCTTTTAGTCCAGATAGTTGCTTTGCTTTGTGAGCATTTGTGTTTCTTTCATTAATCTCTGGCTGTTGTACAATATCTAGTCAAGTTTGCAATATGAAGCTATTGTGCTTGTCTTCACATGAGATTGTTTGCGAAGAAAAAGACTCGGAGTCCAACAGTAGATGATTAATTGGCTGTCAGATTATCTGGAGAGAAAGTTAAACAAGACAAGGCGGAAGTCAAAGCAGCATCTTTACGTGTTGGTGGGGATTTACAATAAATACGACGACGAACCCAAATGAGATTGTTGGAGATTTAAGCAGCAATCTGAAAGAGGTCAAAGTGTAAGTTCCTTGTATTTAGTTATATTACATATTAATGAAAAACAGTCCCATTTATTTGTTTACTTACTAATTTTCAATAGCCGGTGTCTCCAGTTATGCTCTATTGGTATACAGCTTCCCCAAAACAAATTGCATCATCTTTTCCACTCCTCAATAAAGTAAAAAAAAAAAAAAAAAAAAAAAAAAAATCATGCATTCTTCTTAGTGTTTACTTAAATATAAATGTATGAAAAATGTGCAAAATCATGTCTTCATCTTGAGGTCCTCGCTGAATCTTCCACACTATTGCGTCCGTTCAACAACAAACTTAACATCTGGCTTCATTGTTTAGTTGCTAAAAACATCAACTTTACAATGCCACATGAACTGCAGTATTTACCAGGGCTTCATGATATCAAGAAAATGTGCAATTTTGACATCACTGTGGAATACTGTGATTAAGACATTGGTTGCCATTAACCCAAATTGATGCTTTCTTCTAGTGGCTTTTCAGAATCGTAAAGAGAGAAACAGAAAATCCCAAACCCTACCTTTCTTCATGTATGAATCTGAATATGTATCAGATGTGGGCATCGAGGGCAGGAAAACGCCAACAAACTGGCCAAATGTATATTTTATTATATTGTACGCAGAGCATGAGTGCATGGAGCTTGCAACATTGCACTCAAGCGCGCTTGTGGGATTGTGGTTTTGCACACATTGATATCAAGATGATCATGAGTTGGTATATTGTGCAGTCGACGTGGTACCCAAGTTAACCTAAAAAAACAACAACAAAAAAAAACATTTGCATGATTTAGGTCACTGCTTCTTACTGATCATATGCAAAACATTTCTAGACAACTGAGATTTTTCTTTTTTTAGATTGTGGGAAAGTATCAAAACTTGCTGCAGATCTCCTTTATAAGTTCTGTACATTTTTAATGACCCTCACACACGAGAGCCACAGCCAGTGCACCCTCTGAGTGACTTCTCAAAGAATATTGAAGCATTGTTTTAACTCCAAATTGAAAATAAAACTAGAAACACCTTTGTGTGTCCCGACAGGGGCCCGAACGATGCTTGGGATTTTGGGGGGAGGGTGAGCTGAGGCAGAGGATAGAAGGGGGCGCGAAAAGAGTGAAAGAGTGAGAGAGAGAGAGAGAGAGAGAGAGAGAGAGAGAGAGAGAGAGAGAGAGAGAGAGAGAGAGAGAGAGATATCAAATCAAACCCATAGACGGCGGTGAACGGATCGACTTTGACATCACGCGTATGACCTTCTCCTTCGTCTGTTTCTCCTACACACTGTGAATATCAGGTAACAATGACATGCAGAGCTTGTGTGTGTGTGTGCGTGAGTGTGTTTGTGTTTTAGAGGTTAAAAACTTAAGTTTTGTTGAGATTACATACGTTAAAATAGTTCTTTGAAGGTTAAGATGAAGATTAAGGTAAGAGTTTACATTTTTTGAGAAGTAGGCATTCAAATATTATATATCCCCATATGGATGAGGTTACACCGATATATGTGTGTGTGGGGGGGTGTGCGTGTGTGTGTGTGTAGCTGCTGACCAACAGCTTAGACTAATAGCATGTGTAGGGCTCACCTCCTGTTCTGTCCCATAACATATGGAGAAAGGTCAAGTCAAAACACACACACACCCCCGCGCACCCCCACACACACATATGGTCAGAAAGTGGATTTCAACACTTTGGATGAAAACACCGAAAACTGATTTACTGACTATAAAAACTGAACAAAACCCCTTTAGAACAAAACCATAAACCTTCCAGACTGCCTCAGTGGCAAAGGCCGCTCAAATTGGAAGCCAAATTTACAAAAAGAAAAAAAAAGGAAACACTGTGTACACATGATTTAAACAGGTTGTGCTGCGACTCGCTCTGTTCATCTGGTTTTTGTTCGACGTAGCGAAACAAATACTGGACTGGAAGGTTGGAGCTCCGGTTTTGCAGGTGTGCATGTGAAATGTTCTCAAAAGCAGAAGTTGCAAAGGCGTTATAAGCCACACAGTGTAAAAGTACTCAAATTGAGAGTCAAGTGTATAATTTGAGCAGCTTGATTTTAATGAATATCAATTTATTACATGCTCAACTACCATAGGACCATATAGGAAATGTATATCTTATGCAACTAATGCATATAGTTGAAAATTACATCCTACAACCTTGAACCTATTTTCAATTTGACTATTTTACTACTTTTTCATATTTCAGCATTTCTTGGACACTAATTAAAAAAATAGATATAATATTCATTAAAACATGGCTTAAAAATGCAAAGCAACATACCTTTAAATGTTGCTCTTAAAGCAACATTTAAAAGCTTTAAAAGCAAGCTATATAATGAAACGATATATTTCAGTATAGACCATAGCTGTTTTTTTCCAGTACTTGAAAAGTTCTGTCTTCTTCCTATGTGGAGTTTGTGTGGGTTCTCTCTGGGTACTCCGGCTTCCTCCCACAATCCAACAACATTAATCGGTCGCTCTAACTTGGTGCGAGTGTGTGTGATGCACGAATGTCCTGTGTGTCTCTGTGTCGCCCGGTGATGCACTGGTGACCTGTCCAGTGTGTACCCCACCTCTTGCCTAATGACTGCTGGAGAAAAACAGCAAGCCCCCATGTGACCCTGCAAAGGACAAGTGGGTATAAACAATTTGCAGGTAATGGTCTACACTGTTCTGGGTTAGTGCTGAAGTCAGCCGCATGCATTTCCAAGTCATACATTCTGCGGTACATTTAGATGTAAATCATTTAGAAGTAAATTGATGCGTTCAGAAACAGGACGCATCATATTTAACCTGATAAAGAGCAGCAGGATTTGAAAATGGAGGTATTCTATCATCCCTTTCCGTTCTCTACATGTGCGTGTTTGATTTAATATTTTATCTAAAATAGCTGCCAGTGACGTGGACGCTCGGTGTGTGTGCGTGCGCGTGCATGTGTGTGTCTTTGGCCTGCTGAGGTCTATTAATAATGAATGCAGAGAGCACAGGGTTCTGGATGGAAGCGCTAAGAGCTTTTGACAGACAAAGGATGATCGAGGACAGAGCTCCACAAACAGACTGAAGTGGATCCAGCAGGAAGACGGGGGCCGGGGGGGGACCGTCTGTGTTTACATGCAGTCTGTTATGTGACTATTACCAACATTGCCATTAGGACAATGATGAAATTAAGCCATTTACATGATTCTGCAAAGTGACACTTCCTGTTAAGTGTCAACTTCACATGTGGTTATTGCCACATAAATGCTGCTTGAGCAACACAACATTAAACAGCTTGAAAATGGATTCAGCCAGTCTATAAAAACACCCCAGTTATCAACATGAGCAGTATCATATCAAACTCAATTAGAGGCTTTTTCTTTTCTTTTTTTTACAAAGTCTTTGTTTGGGGAAGGATTAATTTGTTTGCAAGAACAAATTTTATGAGGAGTTGCTTTTTAAACACATAAAAGCAAATGTTTGAGTTAAACACAGGCCTGGTGCATGTTGGGGGTCTATGGTTGCACAGAACCAGTATGAGCTGTATGTTCTCACACCTACCCGGTTTAGTACTCAGACTCTTGTTGAGAATAAATAATTGTGTGTTTTCCTTCAGCCTCTTTTAGCTAGTTGCTAAGCGAAAGGAAATGATAGGAAATACAATCGAGAGCTCGGGTTAAAGAAAATGAGACACTAGGGAGCGCCCTCTTTAGGGCGTAGCTTAGAAACAGACTAAGCTACGCCCTAAAGAGGAAGTTACCAAGTGTTGCGTGTTGCCATTTTGTCCTGCTAGCTCCTAAAGGCAGCATGAGAAATGGACCGGCTGTATTTTGGTATTAATAAATGGAATTCATGAATTCAACTCACTGACTTTTCCTCTACCTCATACATCAAGAACTCTGCACGGAGAACGGACTCATTCTCCACACTCTCCAGAAATATAGCACAATGTTTAGATTTAGATACGGCACAGTTTTTAGCAAAACACTGTTGAGAAAAATATTCGACATACTCTTATTCATAACTGCATGTATTTCCTTAATCATCCTCACAGTAACTTGCTGAGAAAGAAACAAAGAACAACACAATACTGAATCATTCATGATCAACCAATTGCCTGACTGTGACAGCTGTCATGGTATATTTTGTTCAAGTGCAAGAAAGTTTACGAGCTCTGAAAAGAGAAAGCGCCAAGAAAAGTTGCTCAAAAAAGATTCTACTCAACAAGTGGCGAATGGTACGCAACAGAAACCGACAGTCCTTCATTTATGGATATGCTATGTTTAAAAAAATAGTTAAGACAGCATACTCAAAGAGTTAAAATTCCCATTGTCTTGAAATACAGAGCATTAGTGTTGACTATTGCACCACTGAGTAATGCTGCATTGCAGTTCACCTAAAGTTAGCATAAAGATGGATCAAGTCACTTTTTTGGATCAAATCAACCAAATTATGCAAAACCAGGTGTGAAAAGAAAACTCCTGCTCATGACACGAGATGCAATGTAAGGTTCACAAGAAACAGACAAGATTTTAGAACTATTTTGTTTAAAAATTAAGATCATTCTTTTTTCTTTTTTTTTCTGTGTAAGCACAGACTAAGGTTTCACAAATCCCAAACTGTGGTTTAAAGAATTTGCTGTGAGAACTAAAACTCCCTGGTCTGTGTGCCAGACACACATCGCCATGATGTGTGTCGCCGTAAATGTTGTGTTTTTAGAAAGATCTCTGGCAAAATAATCTAAAAGATTAAATCCACCAAGTGACTCCATAGAGAACCTAAGTAAGCCCAAAGTATCGAAGAAACCCACAATAAGCTCCGAAGATTAAATGTGATTCTAAATGTACAAAACTGGTAACTTTTTTTCAATTCATTAGTTTCTTAATGATCATCATTATAAAAGCTAAAAATCAAAAAATCATTTTAATCAAATCTTAGAACCGAACCACAATAAGATCAGGGGACCAACAACTTTTCCTTAAACCTCTTCTGGATGTTTCCAATAGCGAACACAAACTCTTACTAGTGAAGAAAGCCTCCTTCTACGCTTCTCATCTCATTCACTCCAGTCCTTTATTTTGCTTCTCTCTTTTTATCTTTCTGTATTAGAATTTGTTTATGCAGCCCCCTCGACTTCCCCCCATGCAGCTTTTAGCTTCAAATTATGTTTTTATCTTTGCCTTTTTTGTTCAAATAGGTCGTAATTAAAGTGCTTTGGCTTCCATAATCTGCTCTTTGAAGCTGTACCTCTTGATGGATCTCGCTCTCTCCATACAGAGGGGCTCTGATGGCTAATTAGCCACTCAAAAGAAAAAGCAAAAAAGAGTCTCTTTATTCAGTTAATTTGCTGATGCGGTTGTGTACACAGAGGGTGTGTATGTTTGTAAGAGTGAGAAGAGCATAATGACTTTTAACTGATGTGTGTGAATATGAGATGCCTCGTGTTTGAGAGCGTGTAAAAAAGAAAAAAAAAAATCAAACAGAAGCCATTGGCAGCAGCGAGCAGCTGGCTTCGGCGCACGCGAGTCTGGAGCCTCCTAGAGAAGCTGCTTTTGAAGACGCTGGAGCTCAGTGCGATAACGACAACTTAAACCTAAAGCGTTGACATGCTTCTGACACTCATTAGGCTTCCTGACAACAAAATATTTTGTTTTTGATGACCATAGAGTTAAAAAGGTGGAAAATATACACTTATTATGTCCATTGATTTTCCCTTTTTGTTGCCAATTTGTGGTCAAATTGCTCCTTTGCCAATTCATATTTCCGTTTTGCACGTCTAATTGAGGGTGCATTATAAATGGACATAAAAACGCTCAAATCTCTTAACTCAAGTGCATATTATTATCAGAACATTTTGTATTTTACTCTGTTCTCATTTGTTTTTGTTCGTTGACTGAACTCGCCAACTCCTATAAGTCAACCGATCAAGTAAGGATAAAAAAACAACGCCTGCTGATAGATGCTGACCAAAGTGTAGATTATAGAATATTAGTTGAGTCATTGGTTGTTATATTGGGTGTGAAACAGTTGCCTGTTGTGACATTTTGTTGGTTCATTTCATATCTAAAAACATTGGGAACAAAATTAACAAAATTGAATTCCACAAAATGGTAGAAGGATCAAAACGAACAACATCCACTATAACTTCTGCTTTAGTTGAAATAATATTAGTTATGACACTTCCTGAGTGTTAAAGTTTCATGTTTTAGGAAAGATAAACCAATTCACAGACATGTGCTTGTGCAGTAACCAAGCACATGTCACAGGATTGGAAAGTTGCATCATTTTCCAATCCTAATCCGCTTCACCTTTGTCCTCATCCTACCATGCGATGGATTCAGACTGGTGTTACAGTAACAGTTAACAGAATAGTTATTTATTACAACGGACGGATTTCTAACACTAAATAATCTTAATATAAATTCAGCCATTTTTAAAAAGTGTGTTTCTGTGATCTGCTCATCAATTTTACCTCTTCAGGTTTCCACTAACAGGCATTCAGGACCTGGCTAGCTTGATTCAAGTCAGGCATATGGACAGTACTGGGTTCTAACAGTGGTACCAAGAGATAGGTCCAGGATTATCACTGATGCCGAGGTCCACCACAAAGGTTTTCTATTGGGTTTTACATCTGTGACGCACACCGTTGCCCGTCTGTCTCTGTTTCATACACGTCTCATTGTGTCCCAGATCATGGAAATGAGACACAGACCACAAGGGAGGAGGGCGGTAAAATGCCTTTTGCCATGTTGTGGAAATAAAACGGCATGAATGATAAGCCTGAACCTCTGCAGGCTCATGGACGGCTGCCATTCTGGACGGCTCCAGCCTCATGCCTGGACTGCAGCCGTCCCAAGGCTTTCCAGGCAGGATTATTCCTACTGGACAGTGACCATCTCAAGCTGCCTCTGCTAACTGGCTGGCCTCTGCTTCCAAAACCAGTGAAAGATACAATAAACCTGAAGCCCTGCAGTATACGATTTCACCTTCTTCATCACTGCTTAAGTGCTTTAAACTGTTGGCTATTGTTTAACGTTCACCAACAAACCTTACTAAATCCTGGTAGACTTGGGCTCTTTTGAAACACCATAGAGAAGGTCTTTAATATGAGGAAGCAGTTTCACTCGTATCACCATGTGAAATAATAAAAAAAAGACTGGTAGTCGAACAAAATCCCAATCAGTTTTGGCCACCAAATTGAATAACACTCTTGATTATGTCACAATGTTTAGGACATATTGTAGCTGGGAATGCTCAACTGTTCAAACAGTGATGATTTGTATTGATTTCAACTAAATCCAGCAATGCATAAAGATGGCTAAATGCCTACTAACTTCTTTTGCAAAGAAAAACTGAAGCAGAGCATTCTACGAAAGTCCCCAAGTCGGATTTCACCAAATGTATATTGTGTTTTATACGAAACTGTATGAAAGTTGAGTCAGTCCTCTCGTTATGAAACAGAAAAAATCTGCATGGAAATCTGAGCTCATAACTTATAACATCAAAGTAATTAAAGCTTTTTTAACAGTTCAGTCTAGATAAAACTTCACTAAATTTAACAAGCTTACACATGTCTTTGAAATTATTAAAATGATTCACATAACAAGAGTCCTGAACATAAACATTGTTTGGTCTTGATTGTTTTGTTGTAAAGTGGACATAGGGAAGCAATGACCTCAGAATAAGTTTTATAAATGTCACATAATGCTGTTTGGTTGATCTGTCTGGACTGATGAAGATTCACTCACTTTTGCACTGCAAATGCTTTAAGTGGCTCCAACGGAAGGTCAGCTTGACCTATTTTTTATTTAAGACCTAGGTACTGTCTGGAGAACATTTTGCTGTGATATTGGTGCAAAATGTAACATAATTCAGTGGCAGCAGCACAGGGTACATTTTACACCCTTCACTTTACTACAAAAAAATATTGCAACGTGAGTGACGACAATATTTGAGGTTTCACAAAATGCGCTCAAAATCTCAATGCTTAGCCCCACAAAGTGCTCATTTTGACAACACATTTGAATTTTTCTTTAGCTAAAATGTAGTCATCTTTGGTCATCATAAGCCACTCTCAGACCAAAGTTCAGAGAAAACAACACAAACCCGTCTACTTGCTACATATCATTGATCTGCTGAGATCACAGACCTTGCGTGATTTCAAATTATGCACCCAGGATTAAAGAACAAACAGTGTGAGGCCTACAATTCCCATCATTCAACTTGGGAAGACAGAAAGATAGCTGGATTGTTTCAATGCATTCAGTGTTTTAAAGACAAGCACAGTTCAGCCATCGTCAGCATGTTATTACCCACATCTACCGGCTGGAAATTTCTATAACAGAGCAAGATAATTGGTGAAATGGATTTAAAGGTCCATGTGAATTTGGAAAACAAACAAAAAGCCATATTTGTTGTTTCAAACAACATCAGACTCCCTTTTTTCAAATGACTAAAATACATTCCCTTCAGTATTTTCTTCTCATTTATACTAATTGGTCGAAATTGCAAACATTTCTGTGACAGTGCAAGATAGAAGAATCTCAATGTAAATTTTGTCAGGATAAAAAAGTTCATTCTTTTGTCAACAAAAAGGTTACAATCACACGAGCTACAAAATACTAAAAATACTCCTAACATCACGTAATATAACTTCATTAACCTAAGAGGGATAAATAAGTACCATCATAATACCAAGCCGAGTCGAAAAGATGCTCCAGGTTCCTCTAACGGACAGAAACAGCGTTTATATCATTTTGTTGTAAGTGACAGCAACAAGACAAAGTACAGTGATGTGACAGTGACAGAGGTGACTGTTGTTTTGAACACCTGTGTGTCTCTGCGTGTGTGTGTGTGTGTGTGCGCTCCCAGTGCGTTCAGCTCTCCTCTCACTCTGCGCTGATTGAAAACACAGCGTGATAAAACAGAGAGTCCTGGGAGGCCTGATTTGAAAAGCAGGAGGAGACTTCAATAAAACAAGAGGTTAATGGAGACGAGACCTGACGGAAGAATGTAGCGACACGAAAACATCCGCTCAGACTTTTATCTGGGAGATTAGTCTGGAACGGCTGGACGCGCCCCAGTGTGAGGGCGGCAGCGAACACACACAGGCTTTATGTCTGTCGCCTGCCGGACTCAGTCATACGCGACTGAAAATAACATGAAGGAAAGTCTTTGATAGACATTTGAACATAATTCCTGGTCGAGAGCACTAAAGTCAGCTTGATGTCGCTTTGTGTTTGCAAATGTGAAATAAAAGTTGTATAGCTTTAGCTGAAGCTATAAGCATCCAAGTGCATTTTTTGTTTATAACTGAATCAATCCTGAAAAAAATATAATGCTAATGGTACCTCATTTGCATCTACTATGGTAACTGGTAATTTATTAAATCCCAAAATTCAAACAAACCTCATTAGAACAAACAGCATACATACATTAGATGTTTAAAACCTTCCTTATGCTTCATTAAGAAAAGAGAAGTTAGAAATTGATCTGAAATATTAAATTTAAATCATTTTAAACCGTTGCGACTAATTTCGATTCATCGACATTTCTATTTTGAAAACTTTGAGAACATAAAATAATTTTCTTCTCGTCTATTTCTTCCAAAAATCTATCTGCGACCTAAAATTTTATTTACCAAAACATACTTATATTATTTAGATTAATTTACACAACTGTGCTTTTTTGTTTGCCAGTGTTGTTTTCAACTTAATCATTTCACCTTGAAAATTATTAAATTAAAATATATAATATTGCTCTAATACTTCACCAATTTCTCACTGATTCCTTAGTATAAGCACATACTTCACATTTTAACTTTTCAGATGCACATTTGGACCGAGCGTCTACGATGACACCATTCCTCTCTGAGATGAAGATTGTATTGCTATTCCAGAAATTTCGCATTCAAGAGTCTTTGTAAATTTTCTCAAAGCATAGTTTATTTCCCTGCATCCAACTTGCTGAATTAAAAACCTGCTGAAACTGGACCTGTTTCTCACATGCCACCTACAGGCGTGACATGAAGCAGCAAGTGAATCAACGCTTCATCTAAAATTAGGACTTCTAATTGGAAAGATACCAGAGAGCCAATTAAAAGTGGTGACCTCCACATGAAAAAGAAGGAAAGAATGATTAGCCAATGAGAGAGACTGCAGAGGAGTGACTGAGTGCGTGAAGACGGACCGATTTGGGCTTTTATTGCTCTCACACACACACATACACAGCTTCACCTTTGACCTCTAGCCTCAGCCAATTAAATTTTAATCAACAGTCTCTGATGGAGGAGAGCACTCAGACCCTCCTGCTGTGCAACTGCTTTCGCTCTCCCCCTTTCTTTCTGTCGTCTCTCTATTCTCTCCATCTCTTCCTGCCTTTGAGCCTTCTCACCTCCATAAACCTTCACACACACATACATCACTCCTTCCTTCCTCATTCAAAAATTAAAGGTCACCAATACTTCTTCCCCCCTCCTGGTCTTTCACCTCGCCCGGCTCTTTTCTTCTTTCATGCGTTCCTGTCCTCTCCTGCCCAGAGACATCTGCTCAAGTTATCACATAAAAAAAAACACTCTTTCCAAGCTAAATCATGACATTTGGACCAACATCACATATCTGCGGTCAGTCTATGGCTTGACAAACAAATCACTTTAACTCGATGTCACTGAACGCGGAATGCTCCGGAGAGCCAAACGACATGTTTTCAGACGGTGACGCCGACACAAATTTAACAATAAAAGGAACTATGCATCAAATCTAAAGTTTTGTTACTATTGCCTGCGTGTTAAATTGTCACTTATGTTCACAGACAAAATGCAACATATTTACAGGTGTTCAGTAAAAAAAAATTAAATTAAATTAAAGACAACTATAACTGGGGACTTTATGGGAAATGTTGAAGTCTAGTAGCAAAAGCTGTTAGTGCTGCTGCCCCCCAGCAAGGATGGATGGATGGATCTATTATTTTCCAGTACATAATGGTTATAGAATAGCACAGCTACACACTAAAACCTAATTCATACTTCTGAGTCCACTCTGCTGTCCACCTAAGTTTCTTCAACTCAACCTGCCCACTTGGGACCGCTAATGTGTGTCTGTGCGAAACTCAGATGTTTGAAATAGCATTTGCTTTTTTGGGGCAGCAGGAACAACAATCCTCCAAGTCAAACGGGGGCGCCAAACATACAGCAGATAAAGAAAATGAAAAGGATGCATCATGAGAGCAAGACAAAAAAACAGCAATAACAAAAAAAGCATGTTGTAAAGAAATACAGAGGAGGTTTCTACTGTTTTCCGCAAATCAGTTTCTTTGTAGACAGTAAATGAAGCAGTACAGGCCCGTTCCATACCGAATATTACTGGAAAGTTCACTTATTCCAGTAACTCAATTCGTTAAGTGAAACACCATCATGCAGTTTAATAACACTGATGTTTTTTTAACCCTTCATTTTGACTGTCAGCTTACAGCTAATAAAAACAAAGCTTACATCAGACCAATAAAAAACTAATTCATAATGCAGTGAAGATTATTTTTAAATGGTTGCTTCAAATTTGCCAGAGGAGCCTCATCAGATTGAATATTATAAATTATTGAATATAACTGTATATCCGAGGAGTGCAAGTGTTTAACTAAGCCAAAAATAGTATTAAAGGAGCGCTTGCTAGATGGTGGCTGGCGTCCACAGAAAGGTATGTCAACACCTCAGTCAATCAATTAATCAATCAAACAATCAATGGCTCATCACCAGGATTTTTGCCAAACTCAGATTAGCATTATATCCTGTTTTATTCATTCATAAAGTCAATATTACCAAGTATTTGTCTATTTTCTTTGCTCTACTAATGCATTTTTACATGTATAATGAAGTATTTACACTTAGTAATATTCATAAATAATTAATAGCAGTTCAAAACAGTAGCAACATGGTCTGTGCTTTTACAATTCAATGTTCATGTGTTAAATTAGGCAAAATTTGTCAGATGAATTCATAACCTAAAGTAATTCAGAGGATGCAGGAAACCTCTATACAAAAATACTTGTAAATAAGATTTTTATGCGTCTTTTACTTTTTGAACGATCCTTGAGTCAGACTACAGCAAACGCCAACTATAGCTCCTCCGGAACACCAGCGGGTAGTGAATTTTAAAACGAGTTGAGGAGCAGCCAGAGCAAAACGAAAACACGGAAGATCTTCAGAAAACTTTTTTACAGCGCCGTAAATCAGAGAGCGAGCTGACAGAGGGCCAGGGCAAAGAGAGGAGCCTCGCTGCAGAGCCATCTGCTTCTTCAGCACCAAGGACAGCGCCGCAGATTTATCTATAGGCTGCAGAGTCTGGGCCGGCTGCTGATACTTCAGGGTCATTGGCAGGAGCTGGATTATAACATGCACAAACACCAGTCAGATGGAGGTCAGGCAGACCAAACACACCCCTCCACCCCGGAAATATCTCTGCTGAGAGGTGAGAGAAAAGAGGTGGGAGGGGAGCTAGTTTTTTGGCATTTAGTTTCTTCCATAATGAACATACATTTTTAACTTTCTAACATTTTGATACTGTATTGTATTTTGTACCTGAAGTAGCACTTGATTATGAGGTGGAGAACTGACATGAAAATAATACATTTTGAGCAAAACTGAAAAAAACCTTACAGATGTAAAATTATACATTAATAATAACAACACATTTTGCTTCAATTCCAGCAAAGGGTGGACATTTATGGCCATTTAAGTTAAAAAAAAAAAAAAAAGCTCAATCTCTGTTGGCTTGTAAAAATAAATTTCAAAAGTTACCAAAGACGGGCTTACGGTAGGTCTGGACTTTGACTGGGCCATCCAAATACTGGGCCATTTCTGATCAAGTCTCACCAGCTTCCATGTTGGTGCTCAACGAAACCAGTCACACAGCATGATGCTGCCACTACCATATTTCAGCGAGGAGGGTTTTTCAGGGTGATGCGCTGTGCCAGTTTTTTCCACACATATTTTGCATGAAGGCAACGATGTTAAACTCCAGTCAAAAACACTGAAGTGTGCAGTTCCACCGTGATAAAATTTACTTCCAGACGTCTTTGTGTATGCTATTGGAGGGGGGGGGAGAAGTGAAAAAAAAAAAAGGTGGTGCAAACTGAGATGTGATTGGACACAGAAACAAACACACAGAGGACGAGAAGCAGGAATGTAGGCTGTGTAAATAATGAGCTCTTTGGAGTGATTTAGTCGGCTCTCCTGGCAGAAACAGGGCTCACAGGCTGAAAAATGTCCTCAGTAAAAACCAGGACACACACTGGATACAGGAAAAGGTAAAGCAAACCCTTTCTCTCTGCGAAACAAACGTCTCCGACGTTACAGAGGTTACAAAGCGTGTCGATTTAAATTGTTATGCTTTGCAACAGGCACTAAACAGCAAAATCCATCTTTCTCTCCCTCTGTCAACCAAACACACACACACGCACACCATTTTTACTGTCCGCGATAATTAAATATGAGGACATAAAATTAATTACCAGCTTAATCACACAGACCTACACACGCAAATACACACAGCGCTCTAACACGGCAGGTACAGCCTTTTAATTCGAGGAATAATTTAATACCGCTTAACCAGGCTTTTGGCCTTTCCCTGACTCCCTCCGTCTGGGTGACTTGGTCTGTGTGCGTGTGTGTGTGTGTGTGTGTCCTCATCATTTCATTAATTGGCTGGAATGGAAAGACTGGAATCTGCGGCAGAATCATCTGCTGCTCTGTCTGTTGTGCTTTCTGTTAATGAGGCGACTCTCTCTGTGACTCTCCTTCTGTCTGTCTGCAGGTCATCCGTCATGTCGGACGGCCCGTCCTTCCTCCACCATGAGGCTAATGCCCGGGCAGGAAAAAAAATGATGGGCTTATTGTCCACATATCACACACACACACACACACACGCACGCACACACACTGTGACGGCAGCTGAACACAGATCTGTTGGACCGCTACTCAGGCTTAGTAATTTTCTGCTTTGTTTTTACATGTGCATAGATGGTTTCACATCACTTCCTGTTTATTTAGTGTGTTGCCTGGTTTACTCTGTACTTTCCTTCACTTTCTCAGTACTATTCTCTCCCACAGCTAAATACTCTCTGGTTCGGTTCAGTTACTCCACAGTCAGATCATTTGTTGGTCTGGTTTGCTTTTGTTTCCTGTTATTTTAATACTTTGCTTTCCTCGCCAAAAACAAATGGAGATAAACTAACGTTTACTAAAATATGAAACAAAAATATATAATCAGAATAAATCCTTCCAGGGCTTCTTAGTGTTTCTTAAAAATATATATATTGTAACGAAAAAAAATATAATTCAAATTAGCTTTTGGTAATTAATAAGCTGTCTTTGGTTGTTTTTTTTTTCTTTTTTTTTTCTTGCTCTGTGCTTCCCTTAAAAAATGTTTAAATGTTACAATAAAATCCTTCATTAACTTCCATCTCACTTTTCCTCTGTTGTCTTTGCTAATTTAAATTTCTGCCATCCCTGCTGGGATCATTAAAGTCAGCTCCCGTTTAATTTGAGGGTAAATCACCGGATAAATCCCCTCCCACCGCCCCCTCCCTTTTTCTCCTTACTGGTTTCGTCAGCCAGGCTGTTTGGGACGCTCAAAGCACTGGACGACTGCTTTTCCTTTCCTCCATTCTCTCTCTTTCTCTCGCCGAGTGCTTTAGCTCACTTCCATTAACACCACAGTTCGAGAGTGACGGAGTAAAACTAAACATTTGCCACTTGAGCGCCTAAAAGTCGTTGACTCCGGTGCTTTAATGAAAGTAAATGTGACGAGGTAAAGAGATGCTTGTGCCGAGTGGCTTGATAAAAGCTCCGCGCAGATCCGCGGTGGAAGACAGAGATGAGATGAACGTAAACGACGACGACGACAGTCGGGTTAGATGGAGCAGCATGGAACCGGTTGCTGGTTCACAAATTCACTCACTGACATTTAAAAGGCTGCAGGGGAGAGAGCGCGTTGGGTAATCAAAAAACAAAAAAAAAAAAGAAAACTAAAAGAGGGTTTAAGAATGACAGAAGTCCTACTGTTCTCATCACAAAACCCATTACATTAGTTTTTCTTGGCTGCTCACTTATTACTTTATAAAAACTTGCCTGCTCCGACTGCGACTTCATTTAAAACCGTTGCAACCTGCTGAGAGTTATGGAGGTTTTGACAATTACTTAATCACATCTCCTCAACTGGCAAAGCACAAGAAAAAAAAAAAAAAAAACTCAATACCCCGGATGGTTGAATCAAATCTAAAACAGCTTACAGATTTCTTCTTTTTTCTTTTTTTTTTTGTCTTTTGTCACACTTAGATGTTTCATATTATGAATTAAAATCAGAATAAATACAGAAGCCTCTCTTCAAACAATGAATGTAGTTTTGGGGGAAAATGCTATCCAACCTTGCATTGTGTGAAAATCACTCCAGTTGGTAAATCAAAGTTTTATTTTTTTTTCCCCACTGATGACAACCTGGTCTGATAGACGTCTCGCCTGCAGAATGACAAACTCAAACAGAACCCGTATGGCAACAGGAAGGACACCAGGGGCGAATTCACGCCTTATTTACGCTTTGCTCCAACTTTGGTTTGTTTTTCTAGAAAAAGCCCGGTTCGTTTTGGGAGGTGTGAATGTGTAATCAAACTCTGAAACAAACACAGTTGTGCTTAGAAAACCTACTTCTAAGTTTGGCCACAGCGAACACTGGCACGATTTGAATGCCAAGCAGAACCACGACCGCTCTGCGAACTATAGCGCAGGGCATTCTGGGTAAATACAACCAAAACAAACCGTCTAGTGCTGGCCAGTGAAATCTGGCGCCACTCCGATTTTCTTTACATTTCATTAAGAAGGAAGTTGAATGCTCAGAGGTTTTTGTGTTGTTTCTCTCAGTGGTTTTTGGTGCAGCGCCACCACAGGTGAGGAGGGGAACAGGTTTTTCAATTAGTTTGGTTCGTTTGATACAGTGCAGAGAGAAGGTGAACGGCACAATCTGAAAATGTGACAAATGTTGTAATTTTGAAGCGAAACTACGGAACTACCAGGTGCGAAAACACGCTGAAGGATTTCAACAAGCAATTTATCATTTCATGATCTGAATAACTCAGGAACACTTGATTTGTAAACGTGAAAACCTAACAAAGCCATTCCAAAGGCAGTGGGACTCTACAGAAACACAATGACAGCCATTAATCAAATATGGGTAAAAAAAAGAAACAAAACCACATCGAGCAGTGAAAAACCAGGGGTTTCTATTAAAGAACATCATTTGACGTGTATTGTTTTGTGCGCCAACTTATGGTTCGTTCACAACAAACGCATCTTTACATTCAAAGTCCATGCGGAGGTGAATCGAGGGCCCTTGCGGAGAGTTTCGAGCGTCTAGCGCGGCGCGATTTGAACCGTTTGTGTCCGACGCTCCACATAGACTTTGGAAGTAAACCAAACGCGCCTGATGCTCAAAACGTGTTTGGTGTGAACGCACCATTATGCCTACAACAACTTCCTGCATCATCATCTTTGTGTGTTTTAAGGGAATTCTTTCTCAAACAAATGTTATCAGAGGTAGCATGTCTGTGAATTAAATGACCCACCACAGGCACTTTACCAAAGCTGGTGGACACAACGCTACGCTCACATGTGGATTTTCCCACTTCTCCACTCCATTTGTCTGAATATTTTTAGCTGTGTATTGCAATAACAATGGTATTTGCATTTTAAACCACTCTGAGTCATAAGTTTTAAATATAGCTTAAAGCAAGCCATCCCAACCTCACACTTGTTTTTGTTCTGATTCACCCCAGCTCGTTTCACTGAATCAGTAAACTGGTTTGACTAAGCTGGTGCTCAAACCACTGAGCTGTTTCACTCCGTGAACGCATCGTCAGAAGCAAAACAAGGAAAAACTGCACCACAGCACCTGATGCGGCTCTTTTTTTTCTTCTTCTATTTTTTTCCTCTCCCCTCACCACCAAAAATATCCTCCGCTGACTGCCGCAACAACTCCCTGAGGGAAACAGCAGTACTGCAACATAGACGGTGCAGAGGTTGAGTGTATCTGAGTGTGTGAAACGGAGCAGCATATGTTCCACTCAGAAGCTGTTTGTGTTGGAAAGGTGCGCTCACGAGTCGTACGGCGCTTTACGCTGAACAGAGGTCTGTGGAAGATTTAAAAGGCTGATATTTGGGATGTTTTTGCACCAACGGAGACGGAGGTTTAATCACGATTAAACCTCCTGTGCGAAATTAATTTACTTTAAATATGGATTTAGCAAATAGTTGTCTGCTTAAATGTCTACATTATCATATAAAGTTATAAAATTAGTCTCGCATCAAGCGAGCAAACTCTGTAAAAATGGCTGATCATTTTTTTCTTCAGGGTTTATCAGTTTGGACGTTAGCATGAGTCAGACTCAAATCCAAAACGTCAGGCCTCAGATGGCAAACACGGGTTAATATTCGCAAAGGAAACCAAGCGGTGTTGGTGGAGCAGAACTCCAAGCTGAAAGATGATGCTCATCCTGGGTTACACTTTACTTTAAAGCTCACAGAGGCCGAGTGGGAAACAGCAGAACGCTTAGCTTTTAAGACAGAAGATATTTTTAGAAAGCCATGACTGAGCACAGGTTTTTTTTCAGGAGGGTTTGCGTTTATAGGTGTGTGTGTGTGATCAATTACTGACGGTCTGCACAGAGCATATAATAGCTCTACCACAAGTTCATGACCACCTTGTAATGAGGACAGTATGTGCTGCGAATCTCACGTGTAATTGCACACAGGACATGAGGGTTTCCTGGATCAAACTGATTTATTTTACTTTTTTTTTTTAGAGTGATCGGTGGCTGTTAAACAGATTTCATCTTCTACGGCATGTCATTACAGAGCTATCAAAAAAAAAAAAAAATGGAATCGAGAACAGCATTTAAAAGGAGGGAAATCTGGCACTCCGAAGCATAATGCTTTTAAAGTTCAGGTTCTTAAAAGATGGAATTTGCATTTTAACATCAACCCATCTCTTTAGTAGATGGGTTATTATGCTAATAACCAGCATAATAATCTGGTTATTATGCTGATTTGGATAAGAATAAGTGTGTGATAAAGTCAGGTTTAACTTGATGTTCTGCTGTGTGATGTTTGACATGGCTAAATAGGGGCTTGGATGCGTTGAGGATACTGATGAGATTTTGCAAATTAAAATAAAGGTGTTAAAACTACCTTGCTGGAATTAAAAAAATAATAATAATTTTAATAGTTTTTACCACAAAAGAAGCGCTTAAATTTAAAGCTGATCTTTTTTTTTTTTAATCTTAAACTACAAGATTATGTCGTCACAAAACGCTCGCTTGAACGTCAAACTGAATCGAAATGAAAACTTCTAACGACTCCCGCTGGTTCGCCTCCTGATGGCGAAACAGACGACAATCTCTCAAAAACCAAAACATCGTCACTGCTGAAATGTCACACGTATTTTTTTTTTTTCCTTTTTTCGCTGAGATCAATACCTATTTGGTTTTGTGTGCATTGACTCATCTTCGCTGGCCTGATGTTTGTCGCTTGATTTAAGAGCCCTGGTGGCGGGGGCAGAGTCGTCTGGAGATTTTTTTTTAAAGATGAAAGGACACTCGGTCACACCTGCAGCCAGCTGTGTAAAAGGCAATAAAGAAGGTGAAGGGATGGATCCACGGGGAGCTCATTTTTCATAAAATGAAAAAGCTTTATTATTCAGCCTGAATTACTGAGGTGTGGAGGATTCCCAGGTGATCATTTGAACTGATGTATGTCACTCGCTCGCAGTGTCCAGTTAGTCTCATGTCTCCGTGCAATAAGGCACGCCTAATGGCGTTTGACTGGCAGCGGCTTTATTGCCCTTGTTTCCAATCCATCTACATGCTGATTGTACTGACGCGATCATAACCGGTGCAGCTCAAGACAATGCAGTTGAAAGCTGGCGCAACACTGTCTAAAACTAATATGCTCACATTACACACACACACGCACACGCACACATACTTCCAGCCTCCCCTACCAGACCTCTCTCCTCTCTCTCCCACCCTAATTGACCATGAAAGTACCCCTATAAATCGAGTTACTGCATTGTGCCTGTCTACTCATATAAAAAGTGCTTTAATGGTTTTGCTAGGAGCTCTGTTGGGAACATTAGGCAGAACTCTCCACCTTCATTAGCCCATTAGTCTGTTTCAATATTGACACTGTCTCATTTGTCCCCTCCTCCCCCGGTCTGTTGGGGCCGAGACTCCGTGGGACCGGGTCTGAAACGCGCCCCACGGCTTTGGATCAGATCAATGGGCCGCGGAGCCGCCACTCGCCGACAGATTTGAAGTCGTCGCTTTGCGAAACACCTAAAGGAATATGATTGTAAGTCGTCCTTTTATTTGAGGACGAACGGTTTTAACCTTAGTTATATACAAGCAGAAAAAGTTGCTGGAAGTGGAGTGCTTATATATCTAGGGAAAGTCAAAGATAAAAAGCTTGAGAGAGGAAAATGCCCTTAAAATGATCTCAACAGGACATGCTTTAATGTGAGGGCATTCCTTATCAGTTCCTGTCTTTTTCAGCAGAGAGCTGCTATCACACTGTCATGGTCAGGAAAACGCAGTGAACTCCCACCTACTTAGTATTCGACATTTGCAAAACAGCCAATCCTAAAGCGGCAGTAATTTTCCTTTGTGCTGATTGGCTGAACCCCAGAAGAGTGGCGATAAGGAAGACCATCATGCTAGTTTCTGCTGTAGTACTGTGTGCGTATTGAGGCATAATGACCTATTTTTGGTGTTTCATACACTGCCTGGCCAAAAAAAAAGTCGCCACCAAAAAATGGTCACACTCTCTAATATTTTGTTGGGCCGCCTTTAGCTTTGATTACAGCCCGCATT